>JACCGJ010020410.1:0-11452 GCA_013407085.1 Atriophallophorus winterbourni
CCGGGACAAGAACTGAGTAGATACGCATTGAGAGATGACTTCTTCTATGTCCGATTTAGTTCGCAGTGTCACCCTTAATAGGCGCGGCCAGTCTAGGTGTGGAAAGCTTTTATGCCGAGTTAAGCGCGTCATCGAAGTATGTACTAAAGCTTTAAAGCCCATGTGTATGCAGTGCTTAGACCATTCCGTGAGCTCATGTGCTTGTCTTGCTGAAAACAGTATGTCTTTCGACTCCGGTATATTTGTGCAGATTACACTGATGGCGATATCGGTCTTAGTTTTATGAGCAGTAGTGTTACTGTTTTGGGTTGCTCGGATCTGCCAACTATACGGGAAAGAGTCATGTGTAAAGTGTTCGCCGATACGGAATGATGTAATCTTCCCACCAGTATTCGAACAGGTACGATATTTTTCAATTCCCAGGGATATTGCACGCGTAGGTAAATTTAGGTTAAAACTTGGAAAGTTCTATTTTCAAGGATCCACCTTTCTAGTTCAATGATATCTGAACCGTCCAGCTCAGACAAACGAGTGTGGAAATAAATCCAAATGTATGAGAGTACAATTCTTTCAAAATAAGACATTTTTCGTGTCATTTTCAAGCAATTACTTTCATTACTGTGGAGACATATCAATAAACGCGCTCATGTCGCCGAAAATATTTACCTTTCACTTGAATACGTGACTACCAAGAGAGCGATTTCGTAGAAGGACAACCGGTGGATAACTTTATTAAACATAAAAGCGAAATGTTTGTGCTGGTTTAACACGGTGTAAAATTGTATGCCACTGTCGAATAAGACTTGAACGATCAACCTTTTCAATCACATGTGATGACACACGTAGATGGGTAGAGCACTTAGGTATAGAAAAAATTCTGCATTTCATCTATTTTCGCCAAATACACACTACCAATTTCGTTCTTGTTGCACTTATCAGGTAGTGATAGTGCGATCTGGATTCGCATGGCACGAAACACAGTATGGATGGTAAACAAGATGCGAACATCTAAATCACAGTTAGATAAGGCTGACATGACCAAATCACGCGCCCAAAAATAATTAGAGGAGTTAAACACATGTCTTGCTGAAAAAGTATATCTGTCGATATCTGCGTCGCCAGATTTTTCAGAATATTTGAAATGAATGTGTCCGTTTCTATTTGTCCTCCTACAACCATTACGACGGAGGTTAACTCTCCTCCTCTTCCTTCTCTTCCTCTAGATTTATAGATCACACGGAAAACTACATTCCTGGATAACGTTGAACTACCGGGTATTCTGCATCTCAAACTCGTGCTTGACCAGAAAACGAAATTATAATTGTTAGAAGATCATCTTGATCTTGAAAGACAAAGACAAATTAATATTTATGATGCATGTTACAAGCCTACGCTTAGTGAAGCATTTACAAACATCACCAACATTAACATGGAGCCCAAGTTTGAAGCCAGACAAAGTGCCAAGCAGTATGAAGCAGGAAAAGCAGATATGGCAACGCGCGACAAAATAAAAGCAGGCGAGCGGACTGTGCGAAAGCCAATGCGTTAAAAGCAGCATGTTTTTGTAGTTTTACTGCATGCGATATTTGTATTTTGTTCATCACATTAGCTATTGTAACGTCTGTGACTTGAGTAGCGCTTATACAAACAAATACAAACGACATAATCAAAACAACTATTTGGATATTCTACGGTACTGTAATTGGCAACAATTACGACAACATTAATTATACAAACCTCAATTGTATATTAACTTAACGGCAAACAATGTAGTCTAATACTCCAGAATCAGTTATTTCAATTGAAAGAAAATTCAATGACGTGAGATATAAAAATAAGAAAAATCGAATTGCAAAAGTGTCGTCCAAATTTTCCGTCCCTACTTGGCGTGCTAAATGGCAACAAAATTCAATTTACTTCAATGGCCGAAACAATGAATGAAAACAAAAATTTGGTCGAAGGCGTGACGAGAAAAGACTCACAATAACAGAATTGATCACAAAAGGAAATTTTATTATCAAAATACTATAGGAAAAATAAACATCAGCAAAATCTATTCGACAAAATTCAAGTGTTGTAAATCGGTCCAAAGTAAAAAGAATGTTGAATGTAAAGGAATAATTTCACAATTATTTACACCTTACACCTCCTATTCAATTCTTCTTGGGGCTTATCTATGCTACGTTAGTTCTGCGAATACTCAAACGAATTCAGAGCGGCAAATGACTTTAATTAGTGGCAAGTAACGTCCACCTTATTGCATCACCATTATTGGATATTAGTAGCTTTTTATAGAGAATGCGGTTGCTAGCCGCAGCAGACCACATCCTCCGGTTCTGTTTCTTGCCTTATAAAGGAGAGTTGTCCTGATCCTTACTCAATTTACTCACCTTTTCTTGGGATTCTTCTCATAAACATACTTTCCGAATATCCCGCTGGATCAAGCCATCCTTTGTTCGGATAGTGACCGTTCGTACCAAAACGTCATCACTCACTTCCGCTGTCTCAATAATACCAAGCGGCCACGACATTTTCGACAATTCTTCAGACACCTAATACTACATCAACGGGAATCAAATTGTGAGTTGTGTTGATCAATCTTTGTCTTTCTTTCAATACCGGTAAATATTATAGCTTTCATCTTTTCAAAAATACATCTGTTTCCATTTCATTCTCATTCTTTCTACAAACCCGGTGTTCGCTGCGACCTTGAAGTTGCTGTGCTGTATCAATAAGTCGTTTGGGGGTAGAGCCACTGCATCAATATCACTTGACGGGATAGGTACTAAAGGCCTGTTATTTAATATACGCTTTCTCTCTCTCAATCTATACTGTCACAATGTCTCTTCTGAGGAAGTTTGTTCAATACACATGCCAGCCAGCGTTCTTCTTGTCGATCGAATTAGACGTTCCCAAGCCCCCCATCTATGACTTGCTTATGGTGGGTTAAAATTCCACTGTTTTCCACGAGATGAAAGGGTTTTGACAGTGAACGAATAGATTTACTAGCCCCAACAAAATGTTTCCGGGTATCAGAATATATATTCTCCGGGGCACTGCGAAGGGCGATGAACCGAAATAAAGCCATTATGAATGAAACGCTTTCAAGGAGTATGCGACCTCAATATGCACTGCTCGTCTTTGCAAACATGTGAGTAAACATCCATACTGCTTTTCTATCGATGCACAATGTTTGACATTGAATTGACCCAAGTTATCTAGACCAATGTTAGTAAATGGGTGTCTACCCGAGATCGGATAAATCGAGGGTAAATCTGACATTTACTGATTGTGTAATGTAGCATTTAGTCGTTTACATATGAAACATTTTTCTCAATCCACGCTTCACCGAGGATAATCCGTCGATCAACCAGTACTTTTTCCGCAACACGCATTGTAATAAAATATAATGGCGCCAATGACTTCAGTTTGCATCGAAATCTCTTAAGGTTTCCACCCAGGCAAACGAATACGCACAACTGAGCCTAGCGCTACGGTTAGTTTCTTCATCCCAACGCGCCGAGTCAGGGACAGGCCAACCGGTCGTTTCTCCCAGCTTTTGTTAAGCTCTGCGAATAAGGCACGGTATGGTAAACGGTGTTGAGGCATTCTTAAAGTATGTCCGAACCTTCGCGAACAAGAAAGCATCGACATTTCTTCAGTCCGTGGCCACTTGGTTCTGATGCCGCTCGCAGACATCTATATTTGTAACGCGAAGCTGTCACTGAATGCGAGCAATCCTTCGTGACGCATCAAGTATGCTATCAGCAGAAAGCAACCGACGTTGGTCCATTAGTTCGAGAGACTTCGCAGAAATCCCGTGTTGAGCTTCACGGGAAGTCAACACACAACTATCCAACTCGGCCGTTTTCAAAGAGGTTTGTATCTCACTCCATTGTTCATCTATACTATCTTTTGGAACTACAGAAATATGCAAACTCAAAATGGCCATAAACCCACAGAGAACCGGGAGATCATTAAGCATGGCAACATTCGACTCGCGATGAGTCAACCCATTTTAGATTTTTTGAGTATCATTTTGACTGTTAGTATCAAGATTGCAATCATACTGTGATGGCGATCGATAACTGGGTGCTAGTGAGGAAACACGCTTGGGCAAGCTTCAACTTACGTCTGGTGTAATTTTTTCGCGGTACGATGTCCAGTTGGTATTGAGAGCGATAGCCATGTTGGTCGTTAGATAAGTGATCTTAAGAGGACTGGGTCCATTGCCTTCGTAGTTGAAGGATCTAGGTACTCTAAAAAATGTCTACGACAATTGAATCACGAGATCTAATGACATCGGTAATGTATAATCATTGCTTTGATTCCCAAGCTGATACTGCATCAACATTTTTGGAGACACCGAGGAATATTAAAATACGTGTAGTCGACTTGTCTCAACAAGTGGATTGACCTTTTCCTTCCCGCCAGGGTATGTCGGCTTGGACTCGGCAGGTCAAACCGGGACAAGAACTGAGTAGATACGTATTGAGAGATGACTTCTTCTATGTCCGATTTAGTTCGCAGTGTCACCCTTAATAGGCTCGGCCAGTCTAGGTGTGGAGAGCTTTTATGCCGAGTTAAGCGCGTCATCGAAGTATGTACTAAAGCTTTCAAGCCCATGTGTATGCAGTGCTTAGACCATTCCGTGAGCTCATGTGCTTGTCTTGCTGAAAACAGTATGTCTTTCGACTCCGGTATATTTGGGCAGATTACACTGAGGGCGATATCGGTCTTAGTTTTATGAGCAGTAGTGTTACTGTTTTGGGTTGCTCGGATCTGCCAACTATACGGGAAAGAGTTATGTGTGAAGTGTTCGCCGATACGGAATGATGTATTCTTCTCAACATTATTCGAACAGGTACGATATTTTCAATTCCCAATGATATTGCACGCGTAGGTAAATTTGGGTTTCAAGGATCGAAATTTCTAGTTCAATGATATCTGAACCGTCCAGCTCAGACAAACGAGTGTGGAAATAAATCCAAATGTATGAGAGTACAATTCTTTTGAATTAAGACATTTTTCGTGTCATTTTCAAGCAATTACTTTTATTACTGTGGAGCCATATCAATACACGCGCTCATGTCGCCAAAAATATTTACCTTTCACTTGAATACGTGACTACCAAGAGAGCGATTTCGTAGAAGGACAACCGGTGGATAACTTTATTAAACATAAAAGCGAAATGTTTGTGTTGGTTTAACACGGTGTAAAATTGTATGCCACTGTCGAATAAGACTTGAACGATCAACCTGTTCAATCACATGTGATGACACACGTAGATGGGTAGAGCACTTAGGTATAGAAAAAATTCTGCATTTCATTTATTTTCGCCAAATACACACTATCAATTTCGTTCTTGTTGCACTTATCAGGTAGTGATAGTGCGATCTTGATTCGCAAGGCACGAAACGCAGTAGGGATGGTAAACAAGATGCGAACATCTAAATCACAGTTAGACAAGCCTGGCATGACCAAATCACGGGCCCAAAAATAATTAGAGGAGTTAAACACATAAATATGATGAAAATGCTTGTAAATACAGATTAATGTTTTTCTAGGATTGTTTTGATCGATGTGGACCACCTATTAACAACTCAAAAAACACGTCTACCTTTCAACATCTTGGCAACAAAACTAGGTTGGTTGTTTTCGTGCAACTTCTCTATTCAACAAAAAATCCGACATATGTGATTTTTGCGAAATTCCACCATTTCCTGTCTGTTCAAAACATAACGGAACCAATGTGATACTTGCTATGTCTACACACGATCCGATACGTGTTAAGCGAAATTGGCATCTTGCCAAAACAACCTTGTTCGACTTTAGGAATTTTCTTCAACGATCTTTATCCGCTCATAACATTTCAAAAGCCAGATGTTATTCGCCGTACTAATTTGTGTTTCGCTGCTTAAATACAACATTGTGGGGCATGTCAGAAGTTGTGGTAAGTAGATTGATCTCACTCTACGTGCAGAGGATTTTATCTTGAAAATATTTTCACAATCATCACTTCATCTGCTTCAGGATCGTCGGTCTTGGTGAAACAATCAACCGTTGCCGGATGCAGACGGGGCGTGTGTATGCTTGAAACCGAACAGCTAATAGTTTATCGTGCGAAGTTTGAGGACAGTGAGTTTTCGTTTTGCCACACTCTTCCATTACTACTTGCCTACATCAGCTACGTGACACATATACTGTTTCTCATTTTCTAAGGAATTCATGCTAGATTCCAAGGTCAACTAATCGTTAAATTTTACCCGAACAATTTTGGTAGTTTGAAAAATCCGTTGGTCATTCGCTCACGAATTTGCCGTCACATGAATCCACCGTGTGCTATACGTTCCAGTACGAGGCGTTTTGAAGTTACATTGGGACGTTTTACAAAACCAGTAAGTTTCATCACCTTCACTTGTGAAAACTGTTTTTTATGTTAGATTACATCGTTGTTTGTACGGTAAAGATCATTAAGGATATGAAAAATGGTTTGAAACCACAGTCACAACCTGACTTTTAAAATCCCACTTTCCGGATTAAACTGTCGCCACAATTTCACACAGTCCGTGTATGCTTTTTGTGTGAACAACCTACCGTCAGAACTTGTTTCCTCATTAAACGAAATGATATTCAAGTAACCGTACTATCATTTAAGTTGAATAGTACAAAATTGCCCACAGTTTACTGAAATCCCTAAGTGATTACTTCTTACACAAATACTTTGGAAAAATATACCCAAACATGACCAAGTTTCTGTGAGTGATGCTGGCTTCATCGAGCGAATATTTCTCTGTGCACCAGTTTAAAAATTACTTCAGCATTTGATAATAAGTCCATTGGCGATCTGTTCAGGATGATAAGTATGCTCTGTAGATAAAAAGCATCCAGCTTCCGTTTATTTAGCTTACGTTCCTTCAGCTTTTATGTGCATTAGTGAAATAAATATTCATCTAAATTTTAGAGCAACAACAGTGCGAATTTGTATTCAAATCCTTACAAAAGTGAACCAAAATTTAGTCAAGCGAAACCAACGTGACATCTACGATTGATTTATTACTCGCGTCGTTTCTGAAGCCATGTCTCGAAATCGAAAGTGTGTGATGAATCAGCTAGCAAAGTTTATCGGTAACGTTAATCTTCTAACATTGAACTTTCATCAGATCAAGCTTGTCAGTACGAACAAAGAGCGGGTTTAAATAACATTCGCATGACCAATCCTAAGCTCGCAAAGAACTGCATGAGCCAGGGTGGGCTCTGATCATTTTAAGATAGCCAGATGAGAGTTAGATCAGTTGACGCATACTCTACATGTGGTGAAATCCATTATTTGTTGGGGTTGTGTACAAGCGTGAACAACATTCACTGATCTATCAGCTTGATTGCTAGAGGATATGCAATTTAGTGTGTAGTTATCAGCTCCGTCACCTTGTTGACCACATACTTACCAGCCTATGTTTCCAATAAACTGCGCAAACCAATTCAATGAAAAACTCTCTTTTTCATGAATATGAATCTCTGATCGGTCAGAAAAATTTTCCAATATATTACTTAAACTTGTTTTTTTTTCTTTTAAACAGTTCAATGGAACTCTGAGGGCAGAAACCTGGGACACGACGCGGAAACGAGCCCTGATATGCACTGAGCTCCATCTCGTCGTGAATGAGGCAAGATACCTGGATTGAATCTTCGGAATTCAGTTTCCTCAAACTTTTCATCAGCGCGGTTTAATCCTGAACGTTATTTATCAAATTGATTTTGTAACACATTGACAAATGACTCATTTCTATTTCAGCGATTTATTCTTCAAAATTACTTGATATAATAATTGCGCAACATTATGATTTATGACCCTGTTTTTTACTTTAAACATAATGATGCACGGTACAAGCAATTCTTGAGATGCGAAAAGATGAGTGAAAAATCGTCCCTGAGGCAGACACAGGCAAGGCAAACGTGTTTTAAGGACACCGTTGAGTAGCACCTTGCTGAATGACCGTATGATGTTATTGAAATCCATAGAGTTACGACAAAAATGAATAACCGTAAGAGGTTGTTTCAAGAAATGTAGAGGAATTAAAGAAAAACTTAGTTCAAGAATTAGGGTCCATGCCATACACAAAATCTGCTCTAGAAAAAAAGTCACTCAACTCCGATTCAAACTCGAAAAATCGTACAAACTTTAGTGTACAACAAATCATTAACGGTGTAGCAATTTGTCTCAATATGAACCATTTTTATTTAATGTGCACCTATATATAATTTATTTGATTATCCACGTCGCCGTCGCCGAGGGGATTTGATTCTGGTTTACAATATTTTGAATACTCGAAATCACCCTCTACAATGCTTATTGAATCTACGGAGCTCGCATAATACGAGAGCTCACACATTTACTCAAACTGTCCCTCACTCGAGACTCAACTGCCGGCGACATTTTTTGCCGTGCGAGTTTGTTTTACTTGGAACAATCTGCCAGATAATGTTGTAAACTCACCAAACCAACAAACTTTCAAGAGAAGCCTTGATGCCTATTTGACCCTAAACCCGTCCATCGACGAAAACTATACATCTTAACACCATACACCTACATTTGTTATCCCACCAATCAAAAACAATTTCTGCCCTTTGGATATTTACTTGATTCTTGAACTGCTCAGTAAGCAATCTAATCCCATTTTTGCTTGTTATATTATTCGTTGTTGTCATATTATTTTGTGGTTTTTGTAAAGCTATATGCTTTTTAGACCATTAAAATTGAATTGAATTATATAAAAAACAAAAGTTTTAGCCATATGACCAATCAGTTGCCCAGTGCTAGCGAATATGTACATGGAGCATATCGAAGAGATAGTTTTAAAACATGAATCTTGGAACCAGAGGGTATGGTGGCGTTATGTCGACGATACATTCGTCATCATAAAACGCAACAGTCTAGAAGAATTATAATAGACATCTCGGCCATTTGGAGCTTGAAATCCAAATTACAAAAGAAAGTGAGTCTACAGAAGTGACATTCTCGTTCTTGGGCTGTCTCACAAAAATAGACAACGACAAAATATGTACGACAGTATATCATCAGCCAATCGACACAGATGCGGTTTTGAGTAACACATCTGCGCATCCTAAAATGGTATTTCAATCCGTAGCAATATCGCTGTTCTACAAATTTGAGCATGTCTGCAGCGATGCTGCTTATAGAAAACGAGCTCATCAAGAATTTAGTCGTTGACTTGTAGATCATGGTTCCCTAATGAGTTCAATTAGGCGCAAAACAGTCTAACATCCACAACCAAAAACGGACAATTTTTGTGAGCTACGGTTTCAGTGACTTATATCAAAAGCGAGTCCTTAGAAATAAGTAGAATCTTGAATAACGCAGGTATTAGTTTCACATTCAAAATCTCAATGATAACATTCTTTTAGATTTTGCGACCAACTGTATTTGCAAAATCGTACAAATTACAGATTAGTGTTTGTTCTGCCTAATGATACTGTGAAAAACGTCGTACGATGTATGTGGTTCTAGGTCAGATTGTTAAGATAATTTTTGTTGTTTTGAGTTAGAAATTCATTACCTTTAATACAAAAAAACGGTATAAAATCAGGTGTTCGTAAGGAAGTAGAATACCAATTCGATATTCCATAAAACCGAGACGAATTTGTTTTTCTGATCAGTCAGCGTTTATTCCAGGTTTCACGAAATTCTGTGTCTCCATAAATATAGCAGACATTTTGTTGATTCACTTTTGATGTTTTTCGGGGCATCATTTCCGGAATTTTCGTGGTATGCTGGAAAGTGTTGTGAAAATAAATTGTCATTCCTGACCAAATTCACAAAGGCGGTCAGATGCCTGGAATAAAATAACGCGTAATTCTTCACGCGATGACTAATGGAAAATGAATGTTTGAGCACGCATATAAGCAATAGATATAAACCTCCTTGAAAACCGGAGGGAAATGTTGAATGCGCACTGATCGTTGTTATTTAAATCGTTCTGCTTTCAACTATCAAATGGGTTCAGCGCAAACTATCCTCACCATACTGCTGATCATGGGAACTTTCTGCAGCGGAAAGAAGAACCAAGGTTATACGGACTGTGGTAATGATTCGAAATTGCATGAAATATATGAAAATGAAATTAATTATATACTAAACGTTGCATGAATGTGGTTCACAGAGCCTCGAAAGTGATTAAGTGGCAAAATGTTTTGCACATAAATCCCGCTTCAACAGTTTTCAGAACGAAATACTTTGTTGATAAAAAGAAATTTAAAATGACGACGGTTCGGTCAATCAATAAATAGAACATCTATTGTGATGAACACAAACGGACTAGTATTACTTTTTCGTTCCATGTACTGCATCTTGATCATTTCAAATACAGTGGTATAGATCCAAGAGTAAAAGAGAAATAAATATCTAACAACCTGAACACATTTGATCACTTTAGCATTTAGGTTGCATATATTTTATTGTTCAAACAAACGTACTTCTTCGATACAATATAAACATTCATATATTACTATTCATCATGTTATTCATACATTCGTTTTGCTAATTGCGACATTGTTCATTTGCACTAGATTTAATCGGACACTATATAAGCTCTAGGCGAGAAGCCGAATTGCAAATAGCACGAAACCGGTCGTGGGGTGTGAATGACGGAAAAGCATGCAAATGAATATTTTGTTCCAAATTGTCTTACTTCTTTTGCGTTAATTTCAATCGCTTCACAGATGAGACAGTTTCATGAAATCAGCGACAGCAAGTATTTAATAGAGTGTTATTTTAACATGTTCGCATTGTTGAACATCATATGTTGTGTCAAAAACTCAGTGTAAAATATGAACACCTACATAATTACTGCTCTAATCGAGTGATTTCATATTTAATCCTATGTATAGGGTCCACAAGTGTTATGTTCTCAGCGAAAATTGGAAATTGTAATTATTTACCATGTGATGCGTTCATCGGGTACAATCAATCAATGAATATCAAGTTTATGAGCCGTAAGTTGTCAGTTGAGATATGTCTTCCTTATCATTTACACGAATTAGGTGGACAACATATCGCTTTTCAGGTACACCGATAATTTCTGGATTATTACGTGTGAAAATTTATTCTCTTCGTCGCCGGCTCTCACTGATTCGTTCAAATACCATGTCACTGTGCCGCAGCATGCATCCTGGTTGCTCGAAATATGGTTTACTGCATGTGCCTCAAGAGATAAATCATTACACATTCACCTTCCCTGATAGAGTGAGTTTTCTCTTGATTTTGTCAAGATGATAGGGAATATGTTGGAATGATTGTGAATTCACAAACGATTGAAACGTCTGTCAACGTTGGTTTCATGCTCTAATGTATTTCACGGTCAAAAGCATATAATTGAGCATCGTGAATTATGGTTTGTATAAATATATTTCGTGAAAATTAGAGGTGAAAATG
>JACCGJ010020412.1:0-11099 GCA_013407085.1 Atriophallophorus winterbourni
CTGAGTTGATTGCAAGAAACAGGAATTCTCCGTTCCATAAGTGAATGTTCGAACTCAAACATCACAACAATCGCGAGGTGACTTCACATTGACTTTTAATATCGTACATACCGAAGATGGAAATATATTTTCATAAATAACTTCATCATTATTATTCGTTAGTGAACTTCGCTGTACGGTAAAACAAGAAATGTTTTACGGGAATTCACCTCGAGCTCATTATTTGGAAACATTTAATTTTTTCGATCTCAGTCGCCAATCGATTTGCATTGTCAGCAAACAGTCGACAGCAGACGAACTAATGAACAGACAGTGAATAGCGCCCGTTCATACATTCGTTAGTCTATGAATATCACTGAAATACATTTTTTTGAGCGATACGTCAAAATTTATGGGTATTGTTTGCAGATTTAACTGAACACTCGCGTAAAACATTTGACAGTGAGAACGTGCGGAACTGCTATTGAAATAAAATTTGCAATGTATCGGTTTGAACAGAGTTTTGTTAATGTTTTGACTTTGAGAGAAGCTTATAAAACAGGATTGTCAGATCGAATTGGGTTGATGTTTAAATTGTATTTAGTTAACAAGTCCTGCGTTGATTGAATTAAGCATTTAAGGTCAAATCAATTGATTCGCTCCTCTGAAAGGCTAAGTTTTATTACCGCCTTTGTCCCGTCTGGGACATAGGCCGCCAAATAGCTCTCTACAGGCATCACGATTCTCAGTCAGTCGATCCAGCTGTTCCCGTTTCTTGCCTATCTGCGTGGGGTCTTCATCCAGGTCTCGGCGCCTGGCATTTCTAAGCAGCCAACTATTCCTCTTCACTCGGGGGTTCTAGGTGAGGGATTGCCTGGTGACGCTTGATGCAAGTTTACGGAGTATGTGGACAATCCATCGCCAACGTCTCCAAAGGATGCCTTGCAAACAAGCTGATTCTTCGCTCGTTGACACAATTCTTCTTTGCTGATCTTTTGGTTTTGAATCTGAGGGTTTTCGCTGAAACATCGGATGCCCAGCTAGCTTTGGCTCCGTTACTTTTTTCGGAGCATGGAAGGTAGCGGGCAGACGGGCGTTAAACATTGGCATTTGTAAAGGTGGTGTCTTGATGCAGAGACCCCACTCAAGACTCTCCGTGTTGAGTGATCTGCAGAAATGCAGATTTTATCTGATTCGTATTTCAGTCAGTGGTTTCCGATTTATCGAAACCTACACTAGCAAACTGAAAATTCTGAACAATGACAAGAGGCTCCGTCGATGCCTTCAACGTTTGTATGGTGAGCTCCTAGCTCATCATCCAATCATCCAGGTTGCTTTGCTGCACACTTGTTCGAGCAAGAAATTTGGCGTTTGTCTAATTCGGTAAAACCATATAGCAAGTGATGCTGAGGTGATAATGTGCATGTAAGAAGAGTACAATTATGAATGCGAATATAATATGTAGCACAACGCTATTCGGTACACTGTACGAGTAACATGACAAAAAATACGAACTTGCGAAACTTCGGTTCACGGAAGAATTATATCAAGACTGTTTGAATTGCATCCTGTCTGGAAATAGAAGACCATGGACAACATTAGCAGTTGTTGAATGTCGGTTAAATGATTCGAAATGCACTATGCTCCGGAAGAAACCTGCTGGTACGAATACACCTGACCTTAAAGATCAAATCATTAACCGGTGAAGAAAGGGTGTATGTGTCAAGTATAATTTATTCGGACGCATATAAATAATAACCTGTGTTTTATCCGTCTGCATAGTCGGAATAAAAGGGTTGACCAATTATGGTTCTCTCGTGCCATGGGATTCCGAGAGGGAATGTGTTTAACCTCGATACGTTTGACCTCATGAATGAATCGTGAGGCAATTTGCCTGTTGAGTGGGGAAGTACGTAGAGAATTTTGGATAATATGATCTTTAGATTGGAATACGACAACTAAATAAACTCTCGGAACAGAAAGTTAATCTGGCCTTGAATAACCTGGTCTAATTTGCCCATTTTACTACATCTTACTAACGCATAAGAGATGAGAAATAGCTCTGTGACCTCAACTTCCTAAATCATGTCAACTAGAATAAAATCGACAACTTTGAATCACTTTGAAACTACTTTCATAATTGCATGCTTTCCATCAGAAGCCTGTTCCGCGCTGTTTGCGCTCATCAGGTAGTGAGAGTATGAACAAGATCTGCATGCGCTTGAAAGAGTGGATAAATGGTAATGAAGTAGCGCTTGTATGTCACTGTTGGATAAGGCTGATACGATCACATGTGGCCGAACTCATGTGTATTGGATTAAATCCATAATCTAGGACCAAAAAATGTACATTTGCTTGTATTTCTATTGCACATAATACGAACAGTTTATGATGGAATAACTTGATAACAAGGTTCTTTGGCTCAAGCCTATGGGCTAAATTTTATTCACATATGGTCTATCACATGTAAATGAAAATTTTGGTCGTGGCTTACAAGCTAAAACTCTTTTTACTTTTGAGATTGATGTAATCAAATCTGCGAGCGATATGAGAATGCAATCCAAATATAGAAAGATAATTTCAAAATCGCCAAGATTTTCAAAACTCTGTCCGAATTTTTCGATGTCTCAATCGGTAAAGAATCATAATTTTAAAAGTAAAATACAATTCACCCTAAGATGCACATCTATTAAACGCAACATTAGAATCATTTTAATCCGAATTTTCATAAACGAAGCATTGGGAAATGGCAAATGATTTTTTTGGAAAATCGTGATATAACCCGTTTCAAATTAGATCTCTTTTTTGACAAACCATGTTTGTTGTGTTGTTAACAAGTTGCGTCAGAAATTCAAGCTGGTTTCAACTAAAGATACCATCCCCAGGGTATTTCCACCGAAATGAAAAATTTGTTCCCTGAAGGTAGAACAAGAAACGACAATTACAGTATTTTTAAGTGGTTTTCGAATTCAGTGTTTTTTGATTATAATATCATACAGCAGCTGGCTTCCTCACAAAATATGGATTTTACGATACACAATTTTTGAGAAAGGATTTTGAAAAAAGATTTATTTTACAGTAATAATGTCCCCGCATTATTTGCGAGATATATGTCAAGATTCAAGATTCAAGATTTATGGTTGAAAAAGCAATTAACTTTACAATAACCATTCCGTTTGGAATGTGGTATTTCCAACCTGCAACCATGGCCACGGCTGTTGCTGGAAGTTCGAACGTGAAATAATATATCCTGGGGGTGGGAAACAGTAGTGAGTATTTTGTATGCGAGGATGAGATCACCTCGCATTCTCCTTTGTGCAAGTGTCCTCATTTCCAGTCGTCTGAGTCGCCCTGCGAATGGCATATTTTAAAGACCAATGACAAGCTTAGAAGCTCTCCGGTATATGCGATCCAGAAGTAAGATATCTTTTTGGAGCCATGGTGTCCAGGCTTGTGCGGCATAATCTAGAACCGGTGTATGTAGGTTTCTCATGAGAGGCCAAACACTCTGGAAAATAATCTGTATATATCGCTCCCGGGTTGAAATGTATTTTTGTATTAAATACGTTGCAGATATGCTGAACGTTTTACTCTTTAATGAACACGCAACACGAAATAAAATAATAAAGAACTCAAATCTTAAAAAGGAATTGAATGTTATTGGTTTGCTTGGTACACCCCCGGGAGCACTATATAAGTATATAATATATTATATATTATATATATATATATATATATTCAATTCAATTCAATTTCACATTTTATGGTCTAAAAAGCCATATAGCTTGAACAAAAACCACAGAATAATATGGGAGTTACGAATAACATGGGTAGAAAAACGGGATTTGTTTGCTTACTGAGCAGTTCAGGAATCAATTAAAAATCCATTGGACAAAAACGGGTTTTAAAGTTCAAAGCTTTTATGGTGTAAAATATATGGGTTCAAAGTTTGGATTGGTCAACATGAAATTGTCCAAATTCGATTTGAATATATCCAAGTTGGGGGAATGTGCAACATTACAATGTAGGTAGATCCAGGTAAAGCATACACGTACAGAATAAAAGTACCTTCGACAGTTTAGTCTCGAGTCGGGAATATGTACTGTATAGTCGTGACTCCGGCTGGTTCTGCGTGGTAGTCGCGTGAATAGTTGATTTAAGGGATGGTTGGGGGTATGCAGTATATTGAACATAAGTATCAAATCACCTCTAAGACGGCGGTAGCGAAAGTCGAATAGATTGAGACTTGCAATACGATCTTCGTATTGTTTGTGCTTTAAACCGCGTACGAGCTTGGTGGTCCGATTATATATTCTCTGGAAGAGGCTGATGTCCTTCTGTAGTCAGAGTGACCGAGTCTGAACCGCATACTCTATGGTTGGCCTCAAGTACGTATTAATTAATTGATGAACGGTTTGCTTAGTGAAACTCCCGAACACGCGTTTTAGCAGTAGCAGTACTCGTGACGTCTTTTCATAGACAGCAGTGACGTTATGTGACGGTCTCATAGTGCTGCTCACCCACACACTCAAATCCTTCTCCTTGTCAGTGATTTCAAGAATATGAGAACCAAGGGTGTACCAGTACTCGAAATGTCTTCCAACAGTCAATACCTTGCATTTGCTGACATTGAAAGGTACTTTAATTCTAACTGACCAGTCTTGTAAGGCATCGAGGTCCAGCTGAAGCTGTCTGCAATACTCAGTTTTATGTATTTGTGTCCACAGCTTGATATAATCCGATTTTAACAAGATTTTGTAGCGAACAAGTTTAGGTAAGTCGTTGACATACACATTTCTATTTTAGCTTGTGATCTACCGAAATATTAATATTTTTAATCAATAAATCTATATAAATTAACAATGAAGCAGACGTAGTAAACAACAGGATCTGCAAACGAACAATAGACGCTTTGAGGGTTTTTGTCCTTAAAAGTGTCTTGGATTGTCGTTACGTTTAAGCTGCAAAATGAGACCGAGCTACTTCAGAACCAATTATTCGAAGAGAAGTTCAAGAAGGCTCTGTCATTCACTCAGATGAATGGCCCGCCTCATCGACTGTAAATCGCTATTTCAATCATTTCACCGTCAACCACCAGGATCAAGATGGAACACAAACGCAAAACATTGAACGATTTGGCTAGAAGCTAAATTTGTATTCTCAAAAATATGAGATGCATTCCATTTACACTTTATCAACTGGAAAATCCTACGTTTAAACGAAGAAAATCTGTTTGTCTCTTTTTTAAATGATATTCACACTGTATATTGTTAAGTATGATGGTATTAAATAAATTGATTTTTGATAGATCATATTACTTGCATAGATCACATACTACACTGGAACCCATTATTTCGTGTTTCGGCTTACTTGAATGCATGAAACAACTTAACTGGTTTCACATAATGTGAAAATTACTTATTCATTGTGTACGGAGTGAAATATTTCGTCCATATTTGGCCTGAAAACATGCATGAGAAGCGGAGTACGGATGACCGCTTACTGTTAATAGCAACTCACTATCAGTATAAAGCCATATCATAAAATGTACAATGTGCAGCAAGAATTGAGGCATAATAATGCGTCTGTGAATGATAAATCTTTCGCAATTTAACTCATGGCTTTCTACGGTAGTTTGCCTTATTGTGTTCAGCGTTTCATGCGCTCATAATTTCAATACATTAAGATTCAGAGAAAGCAATCTGTCGCGGAGATAATCATTACTCGGACAAGCATTGTGTCGACGGTAATTACTAATGGCCGGGGAAAGATTACTGCTTTTTGTAGATTGAAATGAGCGTCACCACGTACCAAAAGCATGCTGTCAATCACCGGGTTCCCATTCAGTTACATTCAATTTCCAGAGGTTTCGTTTAACTCCGGCAAACGTATCCGGTCCACCCTTATTCGAGAATCACGTACAATATTTTACTTACAAAATGGTTAATCATTTCAAATACAGTTGTTTCGGTTGAGAATTTTAACCCAGCAAACCCAGACATCGTTAATACTTTAGGATTCAATAAGTTATGGTCAGAAAAAGCACATAGCTTCACAGTTACCGAGTAGTCAATATAGCAACAATGTCGTTTGCCTCCGTTCACCACCAAGAAAAGAAGGTTCACTATAGCGAATAGGTTACTGAAATCAGAATTCATAAATTTGTGTGGTATAAATGAAAGCAGCTTGACAAAAATCACAAGATGACGCCGTGTATGGTGTAAAACATAAAACCTTCGAGGAGTTTATATGGCAGTCACATAGCGCATGGGTCCTCATGCATTTCTCGAGCTTCGAAGTGAAAGATTCAAGATTAAAGGATTTATGGTTAAAAAAGTTAATACTTTACAAGACCACAGGATTAAGGTATGAATAAAAACATGAGAATATAGAGAATATCAAATTTAAGGCTCACGATTGTTATTCTTTTGCATATGTAAGTCCAATTTCGCTGTAAACGCCGCCAGGCAAGGGAGTCCACCACATGTTGGGGTAGGAAATTCCAAAGAAATATATCACGTAATTCGGTGTGTAAAATCTGTCAAGATCAAGATTGATTATATAAATCTGGAGCTATGGTTGTGTCGTGAAAGAGGTATTTTCATCAAATATGTGATATACTTCGGAATGTTTTCGTTGTAGATCCAATGCTATCAACGATGTGCCTCGCGAGGACGTCATTCCTACATTTCTTTCAGAGTCCACAAAAAGTATGGGGTCTACTCAGATTTCTACTGCAGCTTTAGCCATAATTCCTGATAACATTTATCCGTAATTTATGACAGATATCACTAACAAACCTTTTTTACGGTCATTTAAAAACGTTTTAAGCGTCGGCAGTAGTCTCAAGGATTCAAGGATTCAAGGATTTATGGTTATAAACGTTAATACTTTACAACACCACAGGATAAAGGTATGAATGAAAATGTGAAAAATATAATAGTATAAAAAGAATAGAGAATATCAAATCTAAGGCCCACGAATGATGTTCGTTTGCAAGTGCAAGTCCAATTTCGCTTTAAAAATCGCCAGGCAAGGAGAGTCCACCACATGTTGGGGTAGGGAATTCCAAAGAAATATAGCACGTACGGCGAAAAAATGACGCCGACAATCAATACGGGAACTTGGAACGTAAAGGGATAAGGTATGTCCGCGTGCCACATTCCCATCACACGAAGCAAGCAAGTGTTTTAATGGATGTCCTTCGGCAGACATAATTCTATAGGTCAGAATAATATCGCGTCATCTCCTGCTTTGTGTAAAGTCACGTAGACCCAGACATCGAAATCTTCCGGTATACGAAACAGTGCGAAGACCTATCATTAACTTTGTTGCTCTATGATAGATTTAATCGAAGAGAGCAATATCTTTTCGCAGCCAATGAGCCCAGACCTCGACCGCATACTCCATCGTAGGTCGAAGGTAGACATTCATTTTCCTTGGTAACGTTACCAGAGAGAATATTCCAAATATTCTTCGAAAGGTACCTAACAATCTGTTGGCCCGTCGATATATATTCTGACAGTGCACTGTGCTCTTCAGGTTCCCGCTAATCCAAACTCCAAGATCTTTTTCTAACGAGCTCCATGCTAGGTTTTCAGTTCGCAATCGATTTGTCCAAAGAACATTCTTGCCAAGATGGCGCATCTTACATTTCTGTATGTTGAATGACATGTCATTCATGACCGCCCAATTCGACACGCTGTCCAAATCCATTTGTGGTTTCTCACAATCATCTGCAGAAATTATTGGCGTCCAAATTTTCATATCATCCGCGAAAAGGACCATTTTGGAAGAAATGAGGGATGGGCAAATCGTTTATGTACAACAAAAAGAGGAGAGGGCACAGATCCTTGTGGGACTCCAAAGGTGGTTTTGAACGTTTGCGATAGCGATCCGTTAACCTTAACTCGGGTGTCGCGATCTGACAGATAGTTGCACAACCATGAGAGGAGTGGATCACATATTCTTAATCGCCTCAGTTTTTAAAGAAGCAAATGATGATTGACTCTGTCAAAAGCTTTCGAAATGTCTAGGTAGCAGACGTGGATGCAAAAACTTCTATCCAAATCCTTCGTCCAGTCGTCTAACTCTATGAGAAGATTTGTGAGACAAGATCAGTGAGATCGAAATACTTGCTGCGCTGGCGGAAACAAATTATGCGATTCAAAGTGTGCAACCATTCTTTTCGAGACTATACGTTCCATGATCTTAGCGATAAGAAGTAAGTGTTACGGGACGATAATTTGCAGCGTCAGATGGGCTGCCGCCTTTGAAGATAGGTGTTATCACGCCGGGCATCCAATCTTTTGGTACCACCCAATTAAGCAACGAATAGTTAAACAGGCTGAAGAGCGGTTCGCAAAGCTGACGGTGACAGAACCTGAGCACATCCGGTGTGATACCATCCGCTCATGGGGATTTTCTTACATTCAGTTTCATCAAATGACCTGCGACAATCATTTGATTTATCGAAATACCGCGCAATGTTTCGATTCCTGTTTCGATGGAATACTCAGAGCGTTCCACTGAAACCTTTGGCACGAACAATTTAGAGTAGTACATTGCCAGAGCATTTGCGGTTTCTAAAGATTTCTCAGTGAGTCTTTCGCCATTCTGGATGGGAAAAATACCTGGTTTGAATTTCGCTTTCGCGTTCATGATTTTGTATAGTAACTTAAGGTCGCGTTCCATTTGTGACAGGGAGCATCAATAGGTGCGCTTCCTTATCCTCTCGAATAAGTGCAGTCACTTTGTTGCATAACATACGGAAATGTTGCCAAGAAGTAGACGTATCGTTGACTTTATGCTGCACCCACGCTGCTTGCTTCAGTGCTATTCACTTTTTTTCTGCTGCGGACAACAAAACGAAGTTCATCGACGCACCTTTTCTGAACGATCTGCGAGTGCTTGTCTATCTTCAATTTCAGGAAACCTACAAGTTCATTCCATTGCGAGTCAGATCTTATGTTGTCCGTCTGAAAATGCGGAATCTGCATGAGGGATTTACTCAGGGACAATTTATCTCCCCGTCGAACCACCCAATTGGGAGCAGGCGATTGCTGAGTACTGCAAACATAGTCGAACACAAGCACTGTATGGTCACTAAGACCTGGTGGTGCCAGGAATTCGATCGCTCCGATAGATTGTTTGTTAACACCAAATCCAAGACAGAAGGGCGGTCAGAAATTCTCATCCTATTTTTCTGAGTTTTTTCTCGTTTCCGTTACGTCGAGGAGTCACTGATCCCAACGAACGCCTCCCCGTTTTGGCCTACCTGGATTATCTTCGGGTAAAGATGGTGCCTTTATGACATTTATTATCAGTTCATTCAGTTTTTGTATACCGGATTCCATTCCATTTAGACGCGTCTCAATATCATAATCAGGGGTTTTCACCACCAGGAATGACGATGTTGATTTGGCTTTGCAAACCAGGCAAACAACAAACACCAGGACAATTATCTCCATTAATAATCGATACTAAATCCGAGGTCAGCGATTTGTCGCATTTAGCATGAACTTCCGACAAACAATCGTAACACGTGACAGACATCGCCTTAGGACTTACCGACTTTTGGCATACCGTAGACATGCAGCTTGGTGCACTTTGAATCATTTTCGGGGTCATTCTGTCAGGGTTGTGTGCAGTACTGTTCAGTGGTGTGTGCACAGGCAGTGGTTCTGTCGAGCGATCGATGATGAATATCGTGAGCGCGACTAAAAGCGTTGTTCACTAATAAGACAAAATCAGAATTGATTCCGGCGATACGCTTCGGTAGTTGCTCGCACGACGTTGAATATATAACCAGTCGACGGCGAAGAATAAGATATTTCCTCTGACGTTAATCTATTTGAGGACTTGAAGAGTATTAACAGAGTTGCACGCGCAAATCCAATATGGGAAAATCACGATAAATCCGAAAATCACCACCTCAGATAATGGGTGTATCATTTGTTCGGGTAAAGTGTTCCAAATGAAACAAATGTTAACAGTTAACCTAAATACGGCAAATATTCCATTGATAATGTTGTCTGTCCCAAATTGTCGAATGTTTTCATGTACCAGTAAGCTCTTCCGGGTTCAGCACATGTGTGAAATTTGGTGTAAATAATTTTAAAAGCCAACAGCTTTTAAGACACCTAAGTAATGTTCAAGCACACGTAGGCATTTATTCTGGTCGAATTTCGAAACTGGTCGAGTAATTTCTCAAAGGTTCTTTCAGTTGCATTTTGCTACAATACATTTCGCTTTACATAAACAATCGTTACAAAACGTTGCAATATTGAAAACTTGTTTAACAGTAAATACTGCAACAGATTTTCGTGAACGATGGTTGGATTAATCTAGCTACCCACAACCTAATTTTCCTCTCATTTTGAAAAAAAGCATTGATTGGCTTTCCAAATTCGCTTGTTTTTGCAGCAATGTAAACTATTCACAAGTCCACATTCTGCATTTGAGAACAGTTCCGTTTTCCACAGCAAATCCGAGACGGTTTAATCAACTCCGCTGATTTCGCGGGTTCAATAGAATTGACTGGTTGGAACAGAATTCCCTGGGAACAAACTGGGCTGGAATTAATCCATTTCGAACAGGATTACACAGAGTGCTCGAGTGTATTCAAGTGGACTTTCAACATCAAGTGTTCCAGTGCAAAATAAAAAAAAAATTATTCCACATTGCTCTGAAACGTTTGTTTGGTGAAATTAGCCGCAGTATGAATGGATTGAGATCGAATGAAGGAATTGAGCATATTCCCCAAAAGTTTTTTTTACTTTTGATATTGCAAATAAATTAAATGCTGCTTAGGTCAAAATATTTTAAAACCGGATGGTTTGGCTAGAAAGATACTCAAGTTTTATAATATTTCTCAAGATATTTTATCCAATTCCATAATTTGAGCTGATATAACCACGTTGTGGATATCAATACGAACTCTGAAAGCATTTCTAATATTCAGAATGACCAGTTGTGATTATCGAAACCACGCGCAAACCCAGAGGGAACATGCATATTACATCCCAAATCGAACCATTTCAACCAAGGTTGCCTTTGGTGAAACGCGTCCTCCAAGCATTATTTAATCTAAAATCCGGAAAGTCTCCTGGAGCCGATGG
>JACCGJ010020413.1:0-12689 GCA_013407085.1 Atriophallophorus winterbourni
AAGGATTTTTTCCAAGCACTTGCAAAGAATGCTTGTCATGCTGTACTGGGCCCGAGTTGCGTACATCCGAATGTGTACCCTTTTTTGTATTTGGCTATTTTAGTGTGTTGGTAATAGTGAACTAATTTGTCACATCCATAAGTAATCCGGTTCATTCAGTTGGCTTAGGAGATGTATTACTACTGAATTGATGACTAGGGTGTGTTGGTTTTTTGACTGAAAAAATTGAAGTTATTGAAGCATTTAACTCTTGGGAGAACCTCATATACTTCCATAGTTTCTTTTTCGCCGCTAGAAGATTCGATGGTATATAGATTATACCCGGCGCGCCTATTAAACCTCAAGTTCCTCTGAATTGCTGTACGACATTGTAAGGACATTGTTATATATGGGAATCGAATTAAGGTAATTCTTATATTCTAGGAGGCCTGTCAAAGTGCTTCTGTCACGACTTTCATCAACATTGATCAACGTTCCGAAGATTTAGTTAACCTGATGTGCTTTAACGGAAGTTGATAGCAATTTTAGATAGGGTAAACAATATCGGTCATTTCTGTACAAATTGATTCAGCGAACTTCCTAGTTCGTTCAACATATTTTTCCCTGATTCAAGGTTTATGGTGCAAAAGCAAATAGCTTTACAAGACCATGGGTATACGTATATAAGTTAAACAAATCGTTACTTTAATATTTTTGTCCATGTGCTTTTAATGAGGCGCAAATTTACTTACAATATTGACACGAAAAAATGATTTTCAACAGGAAACTTATAATTTGGGTAATTTGGTTTTCAAAGTAAGGAAGAATCACTAATGGATTTTAGTAATTTAAGAAGAAAAAAATGACTTCATTCGTGTACACGAATTTTCAGCAATCTGTGTACTACACAATATTATTCAACATAAATGATCGTAACGTTTGCTTGAGGATAATTTCGTTTGAAGTCGGAACAATTTCAGGGGCTAAACCGTTCCACACAATGCATGCGCACACTGATTAGAAGATACGGCGACTGTTTCTCAAGGAATGTGGAATTTGAAGAGTGAGATTGTGGCTGCGGGTCTGAAGATTTAAAGTGAAATTAAACAGGTTTCTGTGTTAGCGGGACCCCAGTGGATTAGTCGGTATGTCATGATTAGTTTGGTTCGGATACGCCTTCGCGCGAGAGTGTTAAATCCAAGTCTGTTCATTTGCCGATCAAACAGTAGACTATGCAAACTAGGAGCCATGTTATTTGACTTAAGATCAATTCTTTAGAGGAGCGAAATGTCTTGTTTCATCCATTATGTCCAAGATGTGTAGTCCGCAACCGGATGCCTGTATGCATCGAGTACCTTTGTCAATACATTTTGATTGTATTTGACAACCAAGGAAACGTTCCAAGTTGAGTGACGCGCGAAATTTCCAGGTATATCAGAACCCAACGAGGATTTTTCTACGAAAGCGATAGAATAAAGTAAAAACTTACCTTAATTAATGGGGTTAACGTGGTAAAATTCCGGGTCAATGATCAAACAATATCGAGTACGTACCAAGTTACATACACAAGTCAAAATCAAAGTTAAATTCAAATGTCCGAACGCCACACGCGATCATGATTACGACAAATTGTTCGCAGCAAATCAAGGTCAAAATAATCAAAAGATTTCATAAAACGATAGAGTAATGACAGGTCAGAAAAACAATGTGGAAGACAATATTAAGAGAATAGAAAGAAACATCAATAAGTGCGTTAGAAAAATTCGTCTAACTAAACCGAGTACGATGCATAAATGCTTATAGACGTCCTAGCACTGATTACCCTTTTTCAAAGTTTAGTGCACGCAGGTACCGAAAACTTTATGCGATCCACTCCACTCAAACATGTTATGGCCATGTACGTATGAGATCTGGAAGGGTTTCCAATTCGCAAAATATTGCACTGACGGAGTTTGCAAGAGAGAATGTTGTGAATTGACCACTGGTGCAGCTTTTTAAGCCTGCTTGTCAAACTTGAGAATCAACAACAAAGTTGACCTTCATCTTAATGTTTACATCATCATTGAAAAGAACAGATTCACATCGTACCTGTTACGGAAGATTGTTTGAAAATATTAAAATCACTATTGGACCTTGTACTGAACGTTGTGAGTCACCGATCGTAGCTTCAATAGTTCCAGAAATTTCGCCATTTATTCTCACTTTCATTTTGCGCACATACACGTAATTTGCAAAACATTTTACTAGATTTCCTGTGTCGACAACATCTTGCAGCATTTGAAGAAGTTAAGAGTGATGAACTCGATTGAAAGTTTTGAATATATCTAAGCAACAGTCAAGTACAGAACACATTCCTTCTAATGCTTGCATTCAAACTTTTAAAGTCATGAGCAATTTATATAAGCATAGGTATGTTTTCTCAAATCCATGTTGTGCCTCAAGACGGATTTCATTGCTTTTGGGGTGCCTTATATAACTTTAATCACACCATGCGTTCCGATAATATAGAATCCACAGGAAGAAGCGTCACAGGGTGGTAACTGACGGCGTCTAAACAACTGCCATCTTCGTAGATTAGCGTAATAACTCCTGTTTTTCATTCAGCTGGTTCAATTTCAGTATTTCATGAGTGTTTAAATAAGCCACATTGGTCATCAAAGCTCAGGATGGCATGACGTTAGAACAGCCGGTGATAATCCCTTTCCGAGGATTTTTTAACGTTTAGCCTGCGTAAATGTTTTCTTACAACCGAAGGATTCACACAGGCATCACTGAGTTTTTCCATCTGTATTCAACGTTGCAAAGATGTTGGCATTGACAGATTCTAATAAAAAATACTTGTAAGATATCCACTTCCGTTTGCGGTTATGGAGATTGAAATAAATTGTTAGAGCTTTTTTCGGAGTATAGAATAAATTTTCGTCTATTTTCATACCCATGTATCTTAATAAACTAAAACAACAAGTTTCTGTATTCGTACGAACTTGATGTCTCTCGTCCAGCTTATTGAGTGCCCCGCAAAGGCCAAAATTATTGTTGGGTATCAAAAGCCCAATTTTCTCTACATTCAAATTGTGTGACCGTCCCATGAAAACACACTTCCATCGATCTCCCCACGCAAGTTTCCACGATTATTCTGCACCGAAACCATATTTGTCTGACTAGCTCATGACAAAAGCTTTCATCAATCTCACTAAACACTTTTTATTGATTATTCTGTACCTCAACACGTTCACTACGTATTTACCTTATGAATTTAAATTCATGTTCTCGGTCAAATAAGTTTAAACCACTGATTTCCGCTCAACGCTACATTACGGCGTTGTTCTGTTTTTCTGACTGTCGTGTTAAGAACAAGGCATTGATTTATAGAACGCGACGAAAGTCTCTCCTACATCATCCGCATCAGTCTTAATAATGTTGTCTATGGGACATTCACCATCAGAGAGTTTTGGCTTTGGGGATGGAATTTAAAGATGTCAACTAAATGTTGACTTGTATTCATTACGACACCCATTTGATCTCCGATCGATGTGGAGAAAAACACATGGAGTGATTGCAAACCTCTATCTCCTGATTCCTTGCTCACGATTAACAGCGAGTTCTACTTCGATCGATAGGCCAACGTGAAATTCGACACTTGGTTTAGGCGACATGAAGATATATTCCATTTCGACCTCGGAAGTTTAAAGATATTGCAAAATTGGTTCACCAATGTTTTAAAAATACTATTACCTGATTTCTTCAAGGAAATTACGCTAGCCCACGTTCAGAGGACAGTCGTTTCCTGTGGCAATGTCTTCATGATCAGTCATATCTGTTTAGTATTCAGTACTGCTGCCTAATTAAGGTACTAGACGAAACGGCAGACTTCTTTACGCCCTTCGATAATGTTAATCGGGAGTGCGAACGTTTCAATCTTCGGTCACTAACTGACGAGCTGTTTAAGTGTCTAGTCCTTATCAGCAGTCTGGAGTCACTACTCTTTGAGGATGTGTGCACTGGGATTCTCAATGTGATTTAATAGGATGATTCTATCATGGCAATTGATGAACCTACAGCAACATTTCATCTCGATAAATTCCAGTGGCTGTGGATCGACCGTTATATACGCTATATATATACAACGTCATGACTCACTGAAGAATGCGTCCAACCTATATCGTTGGTGTCATTAAATACCTGGAACAAGGCGGATTAAGACTTGATTCACAAAAAAACAAGCACTTCTTATAAAGGTGCAAATATAGCATTTACTAAGGCTCATAAAGGTGAAGTAACTGTACATTTGAACGAAAGCGACTATTTAGACAGGTTTGGGGTATACTTATCTGAGGGCCCTTGTAGTGGATAGTGAGGAATGGATTCTGAGGCTGCGTGTATTCCAGTTATATCAACATACAATTTCGACCTCCAGACAACAACAGAAGAACAAAAACCGTGCGTAGATAAAGAGTGTATTGTAATTAATGTAAGATTAACAACGACAATTTTTGAATAACAGCATTATTGATTACTATCGATTGAATATATTGATTGTTATTTGAACGGTCGCTACAGATTCCCCTCCTGAAGCGTCGAACAAGAGAAAGACGCTCGAAAAAAACATTAGGTTATAAAATCGTCAAACTTTTGAGGAAAATGTACCTTACGACCTGAACGTGTTCGTTTGTCGGGTGGTTTGAGACACGAGCGTAATGGAGGTTTATCAGGAGTAAGGTTGGTTTCTGGTGAATCAGATAAAGGGACGTGTTGGTCAGTGGTAAACCTCTACGGATTAATGTTTCCGGTATTTGCTTTCGCATCCGATGTTGATTCTACGTAAGCGATTTTCAGACGATCGATACTAACGGTTTCTCTTGATCCATTCCGGTCAATTACGAAATACATGGGATGCCTGGTGAGCACCTTGTACGGACCAGTATATGGTGGTTGAAGTGGTCGACTTACATGATCAGCGCGCACAAACACAAAGTTGCATGCAGAGAAGTCGGCCGGGATGTAAAACGGTTGAGCGTGTTTACGAGTTGGGATAACTCGTAATGATTTCATGAAGCTGCGGAGGCGACTGAAATATTGTGGAGCTGTAAGATCTATTGATGAATCGGAAGATGTCAGGAATTCGCCAGTCAGGTTGAGTGTACTCCCGTACGCCATCGCAGCAGCTGAGCAACCCAGGTCTTTTTCAACGGTGGTGTGAATACCACGAAGCACCAAGGGCAATGACTCGGACCAACGTTCTGAATTCCCGTGACTCATGATTACGGCTTTGAGTTGCCGGTGAAATCTTTCGACTAAGCTATTTGAAGAAGGATCGTAGGCTGTAGTCTGTATGCGCTTTGTGCCGAGTGTTTTATTTAATTCCCAAAAAAGCGTTGACTGAAATCGGGAATCTCTGTCAGTGGTAATAGTGTTCAGTAAACTAAATTTGCTGATCCATTGTTCAACGAAAGCTTCCGCAACCGTTTCTGCACTGATATCTGGTATGGCTAAAGCCAATGGCCAACAGGTAAAACGGTCGACGCAGGTCAATATATAGGAGCAACCGTTACAGACCGCTAATGGACCAACGAGATTCAAGTCAACGTGCTGAAAGCGCTCAGTAACAATTGGAAATACACCAGGGGGGACTGATGTTGTGACGTTGGATTTTACTCTGTTGACATCGGTGGCAACCTTTGGTCTACAGTTGAGAGTCTTTATACATGTCTGGCCAAAGCTAATCAGCTTTCGAGTAGCTTTTACTCGGGGGTGTGATAAACCACGCAAATGCTCGAATACGGTACGTATCAAATCTGATGGGACAATTGGACGGGCTTTACCAGTAGACATGTCACAAACCAGATAAAAATTGGAATTAGGTATCGGAATGCGACTGATTTTACCCGATTGTAAAGTAATGTACCGATTTATTACAGGGTTATTTTGCTGCGAACGTGCTAATTGCTCAAAGTCGATTCAAGGCAGGTCGATATCACTTAACTGAATCCGATAGAAATTATACGTAACTGTGTTTGACGAGCCGATAAAATATCGAATGTCGCTCGTGAATAGCAAGATATAATCCAAGTGACTTATTTCTCGAGGCGAATATGGATCTGATGATGCAAAAAGAGCAAACGTTAAAGGCTTGTGATCGGTCCATACTGTGAAATCACGGCCTTCAAGCAAATGTCTGAAATGTCGTCTCGCATAATAGATAGCCAGTAACTCGCGGCCGAATGTACTGTATCAAGTTTTGAGCTTGTTGGAGACTATGAGAAAAGAAAGCGAGTGGCTTGGTGGTATTGTCGTATTCTTCTTGAAGGACTGCGCCGACTGCTCCTTGTGATGCGTCTGTAGCGAGAGACAACCAAACATTGAGGTACATTGGTAAATAAGTCAGTGAAGTGACTTTGTTTAGTGCAGATTTGAGTTGTTCGAATGATTTGATGGCTTCGTCATTCGTTTTAAATTACCGTTTTTTTCAACGTAACAAGTCAGTTAATGGTTGTGGAATCATAGCAAATTGTGGAATAAAGCGTCCGTGAAAGTTGAACAAAACCAAGAAACGTCTGACTTGACGGATAGAGCTGGGACATAAATACTCTTGAATAGCTGATAGTTTCCGAGGTAACGGCTCTATACCGGAACTATCATTTCGGTGTCAAAGAATTTCGACAGAACTCACAGCAAACAGACATTTATCAAGGTTAACCACAATGCCGTAGTGGAATAGACGTTAAAAAACTTCACAAAGGTGTTCAAAATGTTCAGTGGGTTTTGAACTTGCGACTAGGATATCATCAATGTACACGTGTACGAAAGACAGACTGAGGAAAACTTGGTCCATGAATCTTTGGAAGGTCTGTGTAGCAAAGCGAAGACCGAATAGCATCGTGAGAAATTCGAACAGACCAAATGGAGTGGTGATGGCAGTTTTAGGAATATCTTCGTCAGCTACGGTAATTTGATGATATGCCCACACAAAATTCAACTTCAAGAACACAGATTTTCCGTGAAGAGACAGTGCAACGTCATGTATGTGCGGAATAGGATATCGATCTGAGATCGTTACACGATTTAAAGCACGATAATCACCACATGGAGGCCAGGCGTCCGGTTTGTTCTTTTTGACCATGTGAAGAGTTGTGGCCCAAATGAATATGATAGATAGATTATTCAGAGTTTCATCATATGCTCCAATTTCTGTTTGGCAGCTTTAAGTTTGTTAAGCGCTAGTCTGCGTCATCTACTGAAAACCGGAGGTCCACGGGTTGAAATATGGTGTTTGATGTCATGATTCAGAGGGGTGTCATGTGCAAATGGTTTGAAGATATCCGAAAATTCTTTATGAGAGGAACGTAATTCGGTGCAGTATCTGGAATCGATACTCGAATAGTTCGTATGTGTGAATTAGACAAATGGCCGATGACGTTAATCTTCGTGACATTGTCAATGAGCTTCCGTGTACTCATGTTGACTGAAAGATTAAAGTGCGAGAGAATATCGACTCCCAGGATAGAGGTTTTGACATTGGCAACGGTGAAAATCCATCAAAAGTTTCGTCGCAAACCGAGGTCGATGGAGAGTGATCGTTGGCCGTATGTGGTTATTCGAGTACCCTTCGTCGCTTTTAGAGTCAATGAAGAGTTGTTTTTACGTTCTGAGATTGTGAGTGGGATGACGCTCAGTTCGTCTCCTGTGTCGATCAGAAAACGCATCTTTGTTGAATCATCAGTGACGTCGAATAGGCGGCTCGTGCTATTGCCAGACAGAGCTGCCGCTTCTACTGCCCGGCTTCGCGGTTTCCCTGATTGTGATGTTCTGATTTGAAGCTGCATGGAGACGTGCAGTTAGTGGCTTTCGTCCGAAACGGCGATGACAGTAGCATACCTCAGATGTTCGTGTTGGTTTGTGTGGTTCAGCGTTCGAAATTTGTTTCTCTCCATGACGAGAACGGCTCCTACTTCTGTTTAAATGCTGTATTTGTGAAGTCAATACGCTTATCTGGAATTTCAAATCAGATATATCCTTTTTCAAATCTGCGTTGAAAGTGCAAGGGGTGAGTGGGCTGACTGTATGGGTCGATGAGTTTCGAGAGATGTCATTGTCTTCATCTGCAACTTGAGAGAGCTTGTCTAGGTTACTTTCATTTACCATGCTAACCAGAACTTAGCGCAAATCGTTCGGCAAACTCTGGAACCAAATATGTCGTATTATTCATTTGTCAAACTTCTGTGTGCTCTGTAAGTGTAACAAATGGCGTAAGTGTTGTAAAGGTGTTCGATCTGCTAGCTCAGACCTGGATAAGGGTTTTCACAAGTATTGCTCATCGGTGGAACCAATTCGAAAAATAATCGAAGACTTGAGCTTATCGTACGGATCTGTGGCAGGTTGATCATGAATTAATTTGGCAACATCTCTGGCGATGGAGGTTGGAAGCATTCCAACAACGCGGTTGTAGCGTGTGCTTTGTGTTCGAACACTGTATGACTCGAATAGAGCTCACCAATTTCTAGTGGATAGTGAGGAATGGATTCTGGGGCTGCGTGTATTCCAATTATATCCACATACAATTTTGGCGCCCAGGCAACCACAGAAGAACGAAAACCGTGCGTAGACAAAGAGTGTATTGTAATTAATGTGAGATTACCAACGACAATTTTTGAATAACAGCATTATTGATTACTATCGATTAACTATATATTGATTGTTATTTGAACGGTCGCCGAACCCTTATGTACCGATAGATAATGACAAAATGAAGAAGGTAATGGATAACTGCAAAATGGTAGTCTATAGGTATTTACGTAGCGTAAAGGTAGTTTGGGCAAAGGCTTGTGGTATAACTTGTATCCCAAGTCAACTCTAACTCCAAAATTCTACGGCCTACCCATAATACATAAGGAAAGCATTCCTGAAATAGCTATCGTCGAAGTTATCGGATCACCTACGCACGAGTTTGCTAGACATTTGGCTTATTTGATAAAACAATTCGTCGTTCACTAAAAACACATATGACTTTGCAGCGCGCTTAAAGTCGGTAACAATTGATGACGATTAAATAATGGTTAGCATTAATGCGAGCGCCTCGCTCACCAACGTCGATAAAACAAGTACGTTACAAATAGCTAGACGGGCATTGGAAACTGGTGTCAGTTTACCAGATCGCACAAATTTGAGCTTCAAGCTCTTATCAACGGTAAATCGATCTGCCTTAACATGAACCACTTTGTATTTAATGAGCAATTTTATAGACAAAAAGATGGTTTACCCTTTGATTCTCTAATATCTCCAGCACTTTCTAACATGTATATTGAGCATTTCGAGAACGAAGCCTTTAGTTATGAAGGGCGTTAACCAAATTTGTATTGGTGCTACATTTATGACACATTTGTTATCATCAAGCGAATTCAGTTAGAGTGCTTCTTTGACTATTTAAATGAAATGGACCTACGCTTTACGGTCACAGAATAATTAGAATCTTGCGAATGCCTCTTCCATTTTCTTACTGTTTAGCACACAAAATAGACGGGAAAATAAAAACTTGTGTCTTATCGATACAGGTGCTGTTCTACGATACATTTTCTCTCATCCAAGACAGGTTTTCAGGTCCATAGCATGTTCTATTTTCCATAAGATAGAACACCTGTGCAGTGACGAAAGAGAACGAAAATAGGCGAGCCGAAGGCTCATCGACCACAGTTATCCAAAACACTTATGTGATACGTTAATTGATGAAGGTGAAATACCCGTCACAAAATCGGAGAAAAATTTGCTAGATATAGTTTGTATATCGTATGTAAAATGCATATTTGAAGCGATAAATATAATCTTAAACAAGGCGGCCATACGCGTAACTTATAAGTAAGGGAAAACTATCCTTTTCATTCTGATGCACCTTAAGGATAAGACACCTTTATCTAGCGTTACGAACAGCTTCTACAGAATCAACCATGAAGACTGTTCGGGTGTTTACATAGGACAGACTTCCAGAGAAATTCATACTTGAATCGAAGAACACCGAAAGCCTGTTCAGAGACAGCCCCGGGATGCGAGAGAATTTCAATTCCTTAATTGGGATTCTGCCTTAGCGGGGCACGTTGTAGATACTGGCCGTCAATCAAGGCTATCCGGGAAATATTGTGACGCGGGAGTTAAACCATATAGCTAACGCCTACAATCGGAGACGGTTGAAAAAGCCAAGGTAATAAGTAGTATTGATGCGGTGGAAATCTACGCAATCTGGCGCTTGGCACTGATGCGATGATAAACAGTTTTTATTCATCTTATACCTACTAGTTAATTAGATTTTACTTTTTCTTCGAAAATAGCTCAACCCTAGATTCATTAGTTATGTACTCTGTCGCATGTGGTCACCGTGTAAACTGACCTTGACCGTGTTCCCTTGTATTAGGTTGATGTGGATACACAACAGTAGGCAAATCGATCACTGCTCCTGGTCATGCCTACGAGACGTGACACACCGTAAGCGTAATATAGAATGTTTAGCTGTAAGATCAAATCAGTGGTGGTGTGTTGACTGCTACTTCGCCATGTTACGTGTCCTGTCAATCAACTTTGGTTTGAAGAAGCATCTGTATCAGAATGTGCAACGTTACCCAAAACCTAATCGAACCGTTTACACTCAAATTTCTTGTTGGCCTCTTTCGGCCGATGTCGACCAAGAATGTACATCACAATCGCATGAATGTTCATGTTCTACAGCATTTGGAATGACTAAACAGTCCGATTCTGGAAGAACAATTTCTCTCGCAGCGCTGGCAACGATAGTCAGAACTCGGTTGTATTGCATCAGTTTCACGCCGGCGGCGTGATCTGCAATCAGCAACCAAGAGATGTATCTTCTTCTCTCCCGCTTGCAGACGACGCTTTACACAGTGCCTCAAAAGTGAGCGGTCAAGAGCAAGTTCTTCTTAACTCGCCGGGTCAATGACAAGAGCTATCATATCTCTTTTTTAAACGTCTTTGTACCGCAAGTGCGATCTGCCCTATGGTCGACTTCCTAATTGCAACTCACCATAGAGTAGATCCTTCGGAATACGACCATTTTTTATTCTGTCGACATGAACAAGCCACCACAGGCTGCGCTGTCGCAACAGGGTGAACATATTCTGTAGACCAGTTTTCGAAAGCACTTCAACATTAGTCACTCTGTCCATCCACGATATGTTCAAGATACGACGGATGCTTAGAAGCATTCACCTTCCGTTCGTGTCTTTAGTGGGTGGTCCAGGTTTCACTGCCATACAGTAAGGTATTTAGTACGCACGCGCTGTATACCATCATCTTTTTCTTTACAGTCAGCTTGAGGATACCCCAAACATGAGATTTTAATCGGGACAAAATGACAGCTGCTCTGCCAATCCGCTTATCAATCTCCGTGTCTGGCGAGAGGTTATCCGCAATGGTTGAACAAAGATATGTGAAATGATGCACTGATTCAAGCTGACAGTTTCCAGCCGTGATGATGAGAGTCGATACAGTCCCTTGACCAAGGACTTTGGTCTTGCTCATGCTGATTGTTAGCCCAAAGTCTTTGCATGCCGACGAAAAACAGTCCATTAGGGACTACAGTTGCTCTTGGGAGTGAGCCATAAACGCTGCATCGTCGGCAAACAGTATGTCACGGATTAGCGAATTTCGTGCATTGATTTGTGCTTTTTGTCCTCGTCTTAAAAGCTTGCTTCAGAAGCAAAGCGAAGAAAATTCCGAAGAGCGTGGGAGCAAGAACACATCCTTGGTTGACGCCTCGGCTAATTTCAAAGGCTTCTGAGCTGAAACTGTTAAAATGGACTGAGCCCTTCATGCCTGAGTGGAACGAAATAACGGGCTTAAGCAGTTTTGGGAGGCAGCCTATCAAATCAAGCATTTTGAGAAGACCCTCACTACTGACGTAGTCGAATGCCTTCGTTAAATCAATAAAAACGGCGTATAATGGCATACGCTGTTCCCGACATTTTTCTTGAAAATGTCTCAGGGAGAAGATCATGTCAACGGTTGATCTTCCCTTGCGGAAGCCACATTGAGATTCGGAGTAAATTCGATCAGCTAAAACTTGAAGCTGGATCTGTACGACTTTAGCGAACAATTTGCCTACAACATTCAAAAAGCAGATTCCTCTGTAATTGTTGCAGTGCTTTTATCTCCCTTATTCTTGAATAGCGTGATGAACTTTGTGTCTTGCATCTCTTGTGTGACACACTCCTCCTGCCAGCAATGAAGAAGCAAATGATAAAAAGGTTGTAATAATGCAGCTGATGAGCTCAGGTGGAATTTTGTCGTCACCAGGGGCCTTCCCATTTGCTAAGCGGTCGATCGCCATATTGAACTCATCAAGGGTAGGGGGAGTATCTAGATATTCAAAGGTCGACAACCACTCGACATTTTAAAGTACATGCGGTAGAACCGTACTCTCCCTAGAGTAGAGAGAGGAGAAGTGCTCTACCCATCTTTCCATCTGTTGAGTTTTGTCCACAATCGGCTTACCAGATACAGACTCAATGGGAGCCGTTTTAAATTTGTTTGGAAGAATGGCTCTCTTGATCTCATCATACATACCGTGAAAATTTCCAGTATCCGCAGTATTTTGGATACTGAGGCTAATTTCTATCCAATAGTCATTTTCAAATTGCCTAGCAGTCTGTTGGACCTTATTTCTAGCTGTTCCTAAAATTCGCAAGTTTTCATATGTTGGCATACCTTTG
>JACCGJ010020415.1:0-15295 GCA_013407085.1 Atriophallophorus winterbourni
AAATGATGCCCGTAAAAAAAAAAAAACGTTAGAAGGCCGGATCAACACGATGGCGTTAATTGATGCTCTGAACAACACTTTAAAACTGCCACCGGAAAACCAGCAACGTACTGAGTTTTGGTATATGTGGCGAATACCTAAATCTCAAATTTAATCGGAGTGCGCTCCGCATTTTGTCCTCAGGACCTCGAGAACAATTTGAATTCCAAACTAGGATCCGAACTCGTAAGTGTTACGTACTAAACATTTGCTGTTGTCACACCATCGGCAAAACCCAAACCCATCATCACAGAACTAGGACACATTCCGTTTACTACGGAGCAAATGATCAAATTTGTTATCCAAGACTAGTTGTGTTTCCAAGCAGTGATATCAAGCATGATGGAGCGAAACCCCAAAATACTTTATCGTATGGTTAACGATCAAGCCAAGGTAAAACCTGGAGTGACGTCCGTGAACACATCAGCTGGACCAACAACAACTGCAGCAGAAACTGCTGATGCTTTAGCTACGTTCTATTTATCGGTATTCAACCCGATAGAACATGCTGTAAACATCCCAAATCAAACACGGTTGCCCTAAGTGAAATAAGTGTCACTTCGAAACGCGTTCTTCAAAGTTCTTTTAATCTTAAAACCGGAAAGTCTCCTGGAGTCGATGGAATTACCCCGAACATATTGAAACAATTTGCGAGTTTGCTATACAAACCACTCACTTACTTGTTCGAGCAAACACTGGCAAGTGGAGTGATTCCTACAGATTCAAAAAGGCGCAATAATTTCTCCTATTTACAAAGGTGGAAATCGCTCTGATGTTTCTAATTACCGACCCGTTACTCTGTTACCTGTGGTTTCAAAATTACTTGAGCGACTCATTGTTGACGATCTAATGAAACATTTCGAGAATAATCAGTTGCTTTCGAGGAACCAGCATTGATTTATTTATTGATTATTCCTGTTTGTCTAATTTACTGGTAACGCTAGATGATTGGACAAATCGGTAGATAAAGGACGAGCAATACACGCGTGCTACTTGGATATATCAAATGCATTCGATCGTGTTGACCATTCAGTACTACTGCAGAAGCTTGAAAGGCTTGGTATCACCGGAAAGTTGCCAAATTGGCTAAATGACTACCTAACAAATCGCACTAACCACGTACGTGTTGATGGTGAATTATCCAAAAAACCGCTAAAATTAGCGGAGTTCCTCAAAGTTCAGTCCTTGGTTCGATCCTCTTTCTGGTTTATGTCAATGAAATACCGGAAATTGTTCGATGTAACATTTCGTTATTTGCGGACGACATGAAGATTTGGCGCAGAAATCGTAGTCCAGAAGACTGTCTGCTATTACAAAAGGATCTTGATACGCTTCACAGCTGTTTGTTGAAGAACGAACTGCCGTTTAACTCCAACAAATGCAGGATCATGAATGTGGGGAATCGAGTAGAGTTCACATATCACATAGGTTCGCATGTCCTTGAAAATTGCAGTGAAATAAATTGGGTGTCTGGATATGCTCCAGTTTAAAAACATCACTTCAAACTAGCACTGCCATTAAAAAAGCAACAGGTCTTTTAAATCTACTCAAACGGGTATTTGGAAAATTTTCGCCCAATATATTCCCAAGGATCATGAATACATACTTCAGACCAGTCATGGAATACGGTGTGCAGTCATGGTCTACGTGGCTCAAGAGGGATGTGAAACTTATGCAGCGAATCTATCACCGCTCAACAAAACTAGTTCTCAGCATCTGAAACAAACGATATAAAGAAAGGATAGCTCAACTGAATCTGTTCGACTTTCCCTATCAACGAATCAAAGAAGACTTATTCTTACTTTACAAAACATTCCATACCCCAAACCATCCCTTAAGGATTTATGCACGCGAAGGGATACGAGGAATTATCGGACCCGTGAATATATGCTGGTCATACCCCATTCTCGCCTGAACTGTAGAAGGTATTTTTACTCTGTCCGTGTCCGTTTTACTTGGAACACTTTACCTTTAACCGTTTCTCACTCCACTAGCTTGCATGAATTTAAAACGAAATTAGACGAATTTTATTGCATTATTCGTTTCCACAATATTTGTATACTGTTAAATCTATTTCCTTATATTGTTTATACACTTAAATTTTAATTTGTACCATCCTTTGGTTGTTGTTAAGCATGTTGCTTTTCAGACCATTAAAACCTTGAATTACCTTGAATTACCTTGAACCAGTAGCTCAAATTAAAGCAAACGCACTGCACAAATTTAAAGAAATTGATGCTCAATCCTTCGTAATCCGCATCGATCCACTCCTCCCACGCTGCTATACAAAAATATTTTATTTGCGTTGTGGAATGTTACATTTATAATCGGTATGAATTAAGCAATAAATGCTAATTATTCAGAATGATCTGTGCACAATACGATTGCATATGGCTGATGTTGGAAGCTATGAAATTAACGATTCCGTTCTTGAAAGTATCGAATTTTGTTGTATTCACAATTGTTGGCTATTGATCCATTTATATATGAGCCGTCTTAGATGAACTATCCACCGTAATTTAATTAGAATTTTGAATGAATCTCAAATTATTCGTCTCACCATCTACTGTGAAGCCATTGAATAGTATTTAGATAAAACCCAAATGAATTGTAGCATATCAAACGTGTGAGGTCACATGATTGTATACAAGAAACGCGATATATTTAACATTCGATCAAGTTGACGTATTCGGCGTAATAAAATAATGTCGTACTCATCACCACGCGGTTATAACTCACAAGTCGTTGAGTGGATTTTTACTCGGTATCATTTAAATGGGACATCTGCGACTTTATTCGAATGAATTCGCAATATTTTGTTATATTTACACATGGATGCTATGACAAGTTTTCGTCATGGATGAAAATCATTCGCACTTGATTGATTCAATCCATTCAGAATTCGGTAAATATTTTAAATATTAACTGTTGTTTGATTATCATTATCAAGTAATGATCATCTCCAGATATAATATGAAGCTTCGTGTAATCTTGTGGTGTGTGAAGTGGAAGTTACATATAGTATTTTATAAGTGTTATTTTTACATTTCCAGTGAAACCAATTGAACAGAAAATAAGTTTCGAATTATTAAACATCTGAATCATTTACATCACCGGCACGATTCGCTGCAGCACGTAAATGTTAACTTTTTTCAATAAATTCTCTCTTTTTAGTTAGACCTGGAAACGTCATATTCTCTTGCGGTAATATATGATATCTCTAACTCATGGAACCTTGCTGCGCTACAAAATATTTCGGAAAGCTTCATCTAAAATACCGCATTTGCTCAAATTCAATTAAGATATATCAGTAAACCTGAAAAGTTTGTACGGAGCTTTTATTGTTAAGCGAATTCGAGGGGACGAAACAGTGAATATAACATTGAAATTTGAACTTATGGATAGAAACTTGCCGATGAAGACCAATTCAAAAATACTGTTATTTTATTTTTTCATCCGCTTCAAGACTAGATTATTTATCAAATATATGTAAATCAATTTGCTTTGGATGATTATTGCTCGTTTCTATTAACTGAGTGTGATTTAAGTTTTGAAGTTTTATCCTAAACTAGCTGGCACTGTGCTAAATAGTCCGCTGCGCAAATATTGCAAACAACGCTTGCAACTTTAAGTATTTCGATGACTGATAGCCAGTTAAGCCGTTCGACTTGGACTTCGGAGAGGCTTTAGATTCTGTACATTATTACTTTCTAACCACCGAGTTGCTGTCAAAATATTGACAAGTAGACGATTTGATTGGATGGCATAATTCCTTGGAATACAATCTATCATGTTTGAGTAGTATTGAGAGAGTAGTTTAAGTTCCTGATAAACCACATTTTCAGTGGTGTTCCTTGTGTATGGTAATGTAAGTCTCGAATTGATGATCGTATTTCTTTTAAGAAAAACCACGATACATTTGTTCAGGTTGCGCTTCATAATTTGCTAGATGCATGGAAGCAGCGTAACAAAACAGTAATTTGCTACGTTGGAACGACAACCACCATTTTGAATTGGTGTTATCACAGCAGCCTTCAATGCTGAAAGTAATCAACCATAGCGAAGACTTTGGATGAAAATTTCAGCTAGACTATATGACGGCTGTCTATATAATGCACGAAGGATCGCAAGGCAATGTTGTCTCCATCCGTGTATTTCTTCGTATTTAGTAGCCATAGGTGTCGTTCCACAATGAGTCAGTCAAATATTAGTTCAGTTACAGGTTCTCCTGAGGTGATTAACCATGAGATAACAATTACTGCTTCGTAGGCAATATATTCGATAGCTGGTACACCCAAATTCAACATCATGTCCAGGATGGATTGCCAACCTCTTCCTTACATTCGTGTATGTCGTTAAACAAGAGTACTAGGTCAAATATTTCGCAACGTTTGTGCTCCAGTGATTTCCATGGATCCTACCCTCTTAGGAATAGCCGCAGACAATTTAAGTCATTGATTATTAGCCTATAAAAGTGCTGTTGAGAGTTGAGGCGCCGAAGTCTTTCAACTTGCATATCGTTGTGTACTGTGTGTGAGAGACATGTTAGGTGTTATGTAGCCTTGAAATTCTTCTTTTACCTTTCTACTTTCTACTTTATTATAATACTGAATTTGTGATCTGAATTTGGTTCTGTTTATTTTTTCGTCGGAATTTAGAGCTTTTTGTATTTGTCTCATTGGAAATCTTTTGTTCACATATTTGGTCAAACTTTTGCTTTACTTCATTGTTGCTGAATTTGGTTGCCATTTTGGGACCAAAACTTTGCTAGATCTTGGACGCCAACTTGGATGTCATTTTTGTTTTTCATGGAAAAGTGGGACGATATTCTGTCTATCTTGTCAGCATTGGCTGAAATTATTGTGGTCATTTGGAACATTTGAGCATTTTGGCTCACATCATTTGTACAAACTGGTACAGTTGAGGTTTGTCCGTTGTTGTTGTTTATTAATCTTGTTAAAAGTAGTTAATAGTAATTGTCGAAATAAGAAACGGGTGGTCTACGCGTTGACCAACGACTTTAGTCGATACAGTACTCAACTCGGTTTGTTCTATTCGAAGAAACAACTTTGAATTTTTCAATTGGAAACGGTCAATTTGGATAGCCTACCTATCTAAACGAGGATCAAGCATGGACCTCCGTGCCGCTTTTCTCTTCTGTTTCAATCTTGTATTTAACTCACTCAGAGAAAATACTCCTTTTGGTTCGTTGCAATCGAAGCAGTATTCAACTTGGTCGACCCACTGCTCAGTTTCGTCCTCAGAATTGCGTCTCAGAGTGAATCTGCGAGGATTCGAACATTGAAGCTCGATCTTTTTCAAGATTTTCTTTGAACATTTGGTGACGTTCGTTTGATTTGTGTTTTAATATCAACACTTTTGTAAATCTATGATGCCTGAACGTATAACAAGGTTAGTAAGTGGTTCGGTTCAATCCCTAAAAGATGGTCACAATTGTGGAGACGATTTTGATTCTCCATCAGTTGGTAGACATAGACTCGACTGTAACTCTGCACCTTTTAAAAGGAAACTTGAATTGAAGAAAGATTGAGCAATTGCTCATTCTACAATTTCTAAATTAACTCATGGCACGTGTCATAGACGAACATCAGACTTACCTTGTCTTGTGGCGCACTCAGTTTTAGATTAGTTATTGGAGGAGGCCCGGCGATCGATTGGCTAGTCAGAAGGCTTCGCGATTCCTGCTTTGTCAATGCATAAATGCCCTCACTCTATTGGAGTGCCAGGCGGTTTGGAACGCAAGTGCCACTTTGAAGTATATTGTGCATATTTTTACTGGCTGCCTTCCAGCTGCATGGGTTGATCTGAAGGACGCTATATTATGCAAAGGAGTATACGGTACGTTTCAGCAACTCACAAAATTTGTGTTACGTCGAGCTCGTATTGATTGGAGCAGATTTAGTCAGGTGTGCAGAGGGTGTATAAATGATTCCAAAGCAAGGCCTGTAGGCCTTGTTGACTGTCAAGAAATGGTTTTTCTTGGTGTAAAGTTGAAGGATGTTGACGTTTGTGTTGTCGGTTGTGATCGGGAAGCTAAGTTACCCGACACTGCATAAGCTCAGTCGGATTTTTTGACCGAATCTCCTGACAATAATTTCGATCAGATGGAGAGCACGCCTGGCTCACCTGACACTAAATCAGCCCAACTGAATAGCAGCTCTGGTTCACATGACACTGAATCAGCCTCAATTGAGGCGGCAGATGGTCGACAGGTCAATCCGTATAATTGGCGTTAGCCGTTCGGTTGTATACCTGATGAACCATTTATGTTTCGAACCCCGGAAACAATAATATTTTGTAGATTAGATTTGTTTAGGCAACGCAAAATGTCGCTGTTTGAGGATGCAATACACGAGGCTCGTTCGGGTTGGATATCATCCATGAGCTTATTGCAGGGGACGGTGGCAGAACCGGAGGACGTGTTGGGTCTCTGTCCAGCAAATGTTTTCCATATAAAAGCCTCATGTGTCCACTGATGATGATGCGACGTGGCGTGTGTTTCTCGCAACTAAATAAAGTCATTTGCTTTATTCTTTTATGCTTTTTGTTTGCTTTATGGGTTGTAGGTTGCAGACACATAAGCTAATTTGATTACACATTTTCATTCCATGAACGAATTTGGTGGGAGGTGTAAGAGACATGTTAAGTGCTATGTAGCTTTGAAATTCTTCTTTTTCCTTTCTATTTTCTACTTTTATACAATACTGAATTTGTGACTTGAATTTGGTTTTGTTTATTTTTTCTTCGGAATTTAGAACCTAAACCGTGCTTTTCGCAATCGTCTCATTGAAAATCTTCTGTTCACATATTTGGTTGAGCTTTTGTTTTACTTCATTGATTTTGCCAAGGTCGGTCATTTTTGCTGAATTTGGTTACCATTTTGGGCACCAAAATTTTGCTAGATCTTTGACGCCAACTTGGGTGTCATTTTTGTTTTTCATGGAAAAGTAGGACGATATTTTGTCTATTTTGTCAGCATTGGCTGAAATTATTGTGATCATTTGGAACATTTGAGCATTTTGGCTCACATTATTTGTGAAACACGGTACAGTTGAGTATTGTCCATTGTTTTTGTTTATTAATCTTGTTAATAGTACCGTTATAAATTGGAATCGTTATTTTGAATTGTCGAAATAATGGAACGGGTGGTCTACGCGTTAACCAACGTATATGACCCTGATTATACAGCTGTCACCAGGTTCCAGGTAAAGTGCGTACCACATGCGTGTTGGTCATGGAAAAATCAGTATTTGATATGATGTATGTCAATGCAACGCAAACCCACCTCCAATTACATCAAGGTAACGTGGTAGGAATGTCATATGGGGAATAAAAAACACTTCCGATCATACTCGATTGATGACAATCTTCAGTCACAGCAATAAGAACAAGAGAATCATAGACACAGATATTAATGAGTTGGGCCAATTGATGACTAAGCATTGAGCATTTGTATAAAAGTATTTGATTTAAAGAAAATTATACAGCGAAGAAGTTAAATAGCGTTATGCCGGATCCCACTGGATAGTCAGTGTCCATGATGATGAAACATTTAACTTTTTATTGGTTGCCGACCGCTTGAATCGACAAATATTTCTCGGTGTAAATTGCACGGTCCGAATCCATTCGAAACGGACCTACGACGTTTATTGATGCATTAACTTCTTCCGTTTGGATGGAAACGCTGCTATACGCTGTCTCTGGATGAGGGAGTGTTTGACTTATGGCATTGGGTTTAAGTGGGCTAATTCTAACATTCTTAGGTAATGTTCGTTTTCCGTTTTTCCATTCAGAACCTACTATTTTTGACATATCGCTAGTTATAAATGTATTATTTAAGTGGTTCCGGTGCATCCCCTTTATATTTTGGCGAAGAAGAAACTTGAAACGTGTTACATTGGATAAGTGCAAAAATACAACAGGAAAATATTACAGTAAAAGCAGACAGAGGAACGAACTTAAGGTGAGTGAAAATTAATGTCCAATGCAAATATCCACACACAAAATAATTCCAACTCCGGTGCGATGCGATTATCGTCGATAGTAATCGGTTAGGCTGAAAAGATGTGGCGACACGTCGTTTACCGTCGTGATTCGCAAACACGCAATAATACAGCAGCAGCAAACAAAGCAGAAGAAGAACGCGCGCGGAAAAAGTATATTGAGTAATAATCCTTGATGAAAACAAGCATCGATGGAAATGGAAATACAGTTAAAAAGAAAGAGAAATTACATGTTGCTACAGTGTTAACAACAACGGCATTAAAAATATAAATACATAAATAAATAAATTTTATTCTTGCAAATCCAAGGCATGTTGACCATGATCAATAATTTCCAAAAGGTTTGTACAATCAGATTGTAGTATGCACATTTGCAACAACAATTTCCAAACTCATTTTTTCAGGGAATTTAACGTTTAATAAATATAAAGGTAACAGTATTTGAAAGTTGCTTTCAGATCATCTAAAATAGTACAAAAATACAGGTATTGCAAAGAAATGTCGATGAATGATCCCAGGAGCACTGATGTTTAATGGAGAAGGTCCATCTAGGATGTCTGAAGAATCTCTGTTTTTGATGTTTCAAAAATTTTCATTTTGATTGTTCGAAATAGATTGATCATTTCTGATTATGAACCGTTTTTCTGTCCGCTAGGCGAAGAAAATTTATTCCACTAGGTTGAGGTCTGGGGGTGGATTCAGAATTATGCTGTGAAGAAAATACTCGAAAGCGAGAGAATGTTGTTTCGAACGGTATGCAAATTTATTTAATATCAATACAGAGGAATGCCATTATTATATAAATCATGAGGTGGAACATATATGTTAAGAAGATTGCGAATTTTATCTACGGTAATAAAAGAAGACAAATTTAATTTGAATTCATTTAAAGAAGAACTGAGTCTTATATATTTTGGAAGGAGATTCCACAGTTTAGCATATTTATTCAAAAAGAAATTGTTCCTTACTTTAGTACGAAACCTTGGTAATTTAATAGTTCATTCAATGTTTCCCAGGCTATGCTTAAAATCATGCCGTATACGAAGAATAAAACTCATTTCTGTATTGAAAAAGAAGAAGAAAGAATAAATTGACTTCATTCGTACACACGAATTTTCAGCTGTTACAATAATTTCACCATGAATTTAAAAAATGATAAACACGTCCCGACATCGAGTTACAATTGGTCGACTGAACGATTTTTCTTGTGCGTCCTAATTGATTGACATACGATCCAGTTTACTAGCAAACGTTTTTGGGTCAAACGTTTCACAACAAGTCCCTGTATCTCGTACTTCGTTCGAAAGTGCACGTCCAAATTTGACCTCAGTTGAGCCGAAAATATTTGATGCATTTTACCCTTGGAGAAATTAATTGTATGCACGGTGGATTTCAAGGCCCCGCTATCCGTTGAGAGTATTTTAAAGAATAAGTTGAGATTATGCTTGAGTCTGCGAAACCTTAATGGATCAAAGTTCAGTTGTATACATCTTTCACCATAAGATTGTTTGGTGGTATAACCGATGATGGATTTTGAGAAAGAACCTTGTATCTTTTCTAAAATTATGCTATTGGATTTATTTATATTAGTATATATTTTGTTACAATAGTCTAGGATAGGAATGGTAAACAATTTATGCATTTCTATTTTACAAAGAGGTTGAATTATAGATCTGTGTATAATATTCATACTTTGCTAGGCTTTAGTAATAATATGGCGTATCTGTTCGTTGAAAATGAGTAATGCAGAATATCGAAATCCTAAATCACGCGTGCTGTCAATAAATCGAATTGTGTTGTTGTTAAGAAGGATTGAGTTATTTTGTATCGTGCATCTTAAAAGCATAACATTTAATTTTGCTGTTGAGAAAGTTTGACCGTTATTTGTCGCTCAATCTGCAAATGCAGCTAAATCATTGTTTAGTCGGGATATATAAATTTGCGCTTGATTAGCTGGGAAATTAATAACGACTTTCATATCATCAGCGAGTATGAACAGTTTGCTATCTGAAATGACGCTACGTATGTCATTTCTCTATCTATCTCTCTCTTGCATCTCTCTTCTCTCCTTCTCTCTCTCCTGCCAAATCCTCCTCCTCTCTATATCATCGCCCCCCGTTACGGGCCCTCCTACCTCTAACCTGCCACCCCCCCACTGGGAAGTATTGCGCTGGCCAGACTTCAAACAGGTAATAGTACATCTTTATGTAAAAGAAGTTACGAATGAAAGGCGATTACAACCGATTGCCATATATTCAAGTTTTGATAAATTAACTGTATGAGGAACAGTATCAATGCTTTTTAGTTATGTCTAGGAAGACAACTACAACTGCTAAATCTCCCTCAGTCGATGTAGTAATATAGTCGAGGTATTCAAGGATGCATGTAGTGGAAGATCTTTCATTCAGGAAGCCATGTTGAGCTCTATAGAAGAAAGTCGGAGATAAGTAATTCAAGATAGCTTTTTTTACTATTCTTCAAGTAATCTAGATAGTATTGCTGTGTGGTTAATTGGGCGATAATTTGATGCCGTGTGCTTCTAGTCAGATTTATGTCTGGGTTTAACGACAGTGTTTACATTCTAAAGCGAATATTCCAGATTCGATTGAAGTTTTAAATAAGTTCAGTAGAAGAAATTTGAAATCGTCACCATCCATTCTGCAAATGGCAGGTAGAATGCCAGTTATTCTGGCTTGAGACACAAATTAGTTTGCTTGCAGACTTAATTGCTGTCATTCATATTTATGCATATAGTGCTTAATACACAATGTGTTCGAAACGTTTTAGTGATATCTTCATAGATAAAACTATTGTATGTAGTATTCAATATTTGAGAAACTCTTCACAGTTTGTATTAGGGTGTGTAATTCTTATTTATGCAGGAAATGTTAAGCCACTGCTACACGTCCTGCTCTACGTTTGTGTTTTTCCATGGCGTTCAAGCTACACTAACATTCCCACCATGGTAAATCGGGAAATATGAGGCAGTTTAAGTCGGTTCGCAATATGTATATTTATCCAACATCTTTCATAACCAGGTGCTTCCTAAATACAACCCGGATAATCTCTTGGCGTCGCGATCGTCGAGGATATCCAAAGCACAATAAGAAAAAACGGTTTGGTAGTGATGGTTGCTTCTCTGCAGCTTTCCAACGAAAGAAATTCCGGCGCTCGATTGGCTGGTTAGCCACTTAATGTCCTGTGCAACTGAAATGAAATAAACTGCATTCAGCAGTACGTTCTCGATATGGAACTATGATTTTATTGTGACCTTAACCAAGCGGGGTTGACCAATATGATCTCAGGTTAAGTGACGAGCTAGACGAGTAACTTTTTCAGGGATTACATCTTCAATTTGCATGAGGTGGCAAATTTGTGACCATTATTCCAGGTCGTGTTTCCGTTTGCAATCAAACAGGCTTTCTTGGGACTCGTACATATCACGCTTAGCGCATATGGGGAGTTATTCTTGTGTATCAGAAATTCAGACGTTTCACAATTGAAACCATTTGAGGGTTGACTTTGTAAGTAGGGTGCAGCAGCTTCAGAGTGCACAGCTGAGGTCGACAGTAACATCATATCTCTGTAAGCATTACCTACCACCGTGGTTTTTTTAGCTGATTCCGAAGCGGGATTAACCCTGCTTTTAACGTTATCGTCACACCAATGGCCTTAGTCTCAACTTTCTTCAATGGTGGCTCCAAAACCGTTATATTGATAAGATGGTCTACATCAGTGATCACTTGCGTACTCACGTGATTTACCAATGTTTCATCCAAACAGCGAAGACTCAACTCGCAACTGGCCATTCTATTCTCTATTTCGGATTCAAAAGTATCTGTATTGTGCAGTAATTTAGCTCTGCAACGAACACAGACATAGCAGACACCTGAAAGATTTTAGTTATTTATTACTGCTATCGAATCAGGGGCAAAATTACGGTCACATTTAACGTGGATCTTACCCATACACAGAAAACACGTTGAATTAACGTGCCTTGGGTCTCACAGGTTATTCACTTACATTGCACTTGACCTCGGGACAATTCTGCGAGTCCAGATACGTCCCATCAGCTGTGTATGCCGTGACCTTGGTGCTTTTGTTGGATCCATGCCCTTGGCATATAGGTCAATTTGGATCCATGTCGCTGTCGAGTGTACAATCTTCGTTGTCCGTATGTTGGATATCGTGATGCGGTCAAACATGTTAGTAGCCTGATTTGGGTTGTTTGGCTCTGTTGTAGGCGTTTGGTGGACTAGTCGATGTGGTTGTTTTTTAACTCGTGATTTCGTCTTTTAGAAAATTATCCACTTTAACTCGTTAACCATTAAGTTGGAATATTTAAATATGTATAAAATGCGTAGCTTGACGCGATATACATTGATAGGAAAAACTGTAAAATAGTTATCAAAGGAATAAGGAAAAGCGATATATTTATGTAGTGGACTAAGGAAAAATAAGTCTTCCTTACATACAATACAACAAAAAAGGAATGAACTCACTAAAAGAACAAAAGAGCTAATTTCCAAAGAAAGATCCCATGAGTTCCAGGTAATCTACACAGGAAAATCCAAGAGATGGAATCCAAGCTGCAGAAAGAGCTAAAATGTTGGAGAATCCGTTAATCACAATTCCAACGCGGAGTAATGCACGCAAAATTCGCAACCACGGAAAAAGACAGAAAAAAAGTACGAGTGTTGAAAATTATATTACCTGCTAAAAAGTTTATTGTACAATCATGTATATGAATGAAGTATACATGGCCAAAAAACGATTAACCATACAAGGCCAAAAGGTGTATGTACAAAATACGATGATGCAAATTGAAAGTGTTCACTACATTAACGCCGATACAGCAAATTTGCTCTGATTCAGTTGACCCAATCATGTCGAAAACTTTCGTTAGCTATGATTAAAGGTAACACAGAATTCTTGGAATGGAATAAATCCGAGCTGAATCGGAGAAGGTATAACCAAAATTGTCGGAGCAAATAATGCGAAATCACAGCAGAATCTATTGAATCTATAATGCATACACTCGTGTATTATTCCCGAAACAATTGGGACAATGGCTGGTGCTTCCACTAACACCTACAAAAGCATCTGGTGACCTTCTTTTGACATGGTTAACTATTGCTCTTCGATAGTGGTGGTGCTGGCACGCGAGCACTTTTTCAGCAACCGTGTGGTCAATTTCTGGAACAAGCGCCAGATTGTATAGTAAACCTCCCAAATGTGTTGGGATTTATAAGGGAATTAGACGCTAAATGGCCTACCATATTTCCGCACATTGTATGATAAAAAACGTAAAAACAACAAAAACATATTTTAACATTTTTATCTCATATCTGTTCCGGCCATGGCAACCTGACAGCATCTTCGCCCACATGCAGGTTATGACTGTGCTTCACTATGCCTCGACTAGGCTAGTGATTTCATAAATCATACATTGTTTACGCATATTATTGCATCATTTCTTGTATAGATGACCTCTCACCATGCTGGTGAAGAGAACCCTTACCTTACTTTCCAGATATCCGGAAACAAGCACGTGTGAAACGTACGAACTGTATGCTCAATATCGAAGTGCCAGGTGCTCAACCGCATACCCTCGAAGAAAATCCGGGCGCGTGATTGGCTTTTAGCCACCTTCAGCCCTGTGCAACCTAAACTTGAACTTGAACTTGATGCCCACACGACAAATCCTCGTGTAATACACAAGCGCCACATATAAGTTCAAGGACGACTCAGGATTTAAAAATTCAAGATTCAAGTTTTGTGGTGCAAAAAGCAAATAGCTGTACAATACCATAGTATAGACGTATAATGTTACAAAAGTCGTTACTTCAATATTTGTGTCCATGTTCTTCAAAGGAGGAGTAAAGTTAGTTTCAATTTTGACATGGAGAAAGGAAATGTCAAGCGGAAATATATGTTTAGGTAATTTGTTTTTCCAGGTGTGTGTGCATACGAAAGAATCACTGAGGTATTTCAGTAAACTCGGGCTGACACAGTTTTATTCAACATCGAAGAATTTAGCGTTTGAAGCTCATTTCGTTTCTTTTTGATAGACGACATCAATAGTCAATAGTATATTTTGGTACAAAAAGCTATGAGCTTAAAATAGAAACAGAGGATAGTCAGCACAGGTGGTCAGGTGGAGTCTATGGAATTGGGTTTCGATTACCAAAGTTCTGTAAATGGTGGGGTCAGAGGAAGCACAGAGTAGTCAATACAGGAGAGGATGGATTGGCGTCAATTCGTATGTAGGTCTGGAAAAGAGAAAATGGGTGCAGCATCGGAAACAAAAAGAAATATGCGAAGTTAAATTTAAATTTTCTGAGAAAGATGTAGGTATATAGATGGGCAAGCCCTTGTAAACCGATCTCTTTGTATCAGCAACATAGCCCAGGAGAACCTAAGTTGTACAGATACCCAGTGATTACAGGCAGTACATTAAGAACTAGTTGCTTGAACTGGTTTTCAGATGTTGCTGCAATAACCTCTTCCAGAGGTGCATTCCACAAGTTAACAATTCTTGTTGAGAGCGTGATTCCTTGTGTTAGGCGTGGTGTTCTTCGCTTTTGAATCTTTAGAGCATGGCCACGGGTTCTTGATCCCGCCACGAGACGGAAAACCTCGCGCAGCTCCTCACCATTGGCTCCCAGTAATATCCGACAAGTTAGCACCAAGTCGAATGCACGCCAAATGCTGAGAAATACGTGGTTGCGGCGTCGAACTCTTTCCACATAAGGAATTGATTTCAATCCTTGTACTATTTTCTCAAGCTAGTCAACTACTCCTTTAGTTTGGAAAATTTTCTTCAAAACTAGTCTCTCTTATGTGAAATAAAGAATGCGAAACATTTGTGGAGTAATCGCAGAAAACGACCGACTAATAGCCCGCCATGCTCGGTTTGCGGCAGCAGCTTCTCTGTTCGTATCCTCCTTGGATTTAGGCAACCGTATCACAATTGTACCCAGTTCACTTTCAATATCAACTCATTTTAGTTGATGATCCTCGGGAAAGCACGCACCTACAGGCGTGCTTGGACCCAAAAGCATTACTGCACATTTCTGTTCGTTTACAGGAAGCTACCACTTTACCGTCCAATCAAGCAATTTGTCCAATTCGTTCTGGAAAACTGTACTCTCATCAAAAGAGCTTACTGTACCCCAAATTTTCGGATCATCGGCAAAAGGTAGAGAATTCAGATTTAATTAATCGGGGAG
>JACCGJ010020416.1:0-20956 GCA_013407085.1 Atriophallophorus winterbourni
CACTGAACCTTGAAACAGCAGATAAGTGGTAAACAAAGTTATAGGGTTCTCACAATGAACAACGATGTTCAAACACAGAATCACAATGTGATTCTTGGTCAAGAGCCAAGTCGAATATATGTGAACAAATTAGTGTGTTTGTCACATTCTTGCACTTATTTACCACTACCGGTTTCTGAATGTTTGACGTCATCATGCGGAGACAAAAAGATTAGGTTCACTGAACCTTGAAACAGCATATAAGTGGTGAACAATGTATTAGGGTTCTCAAAATGAACAACGATGTTCAAACACAGAATCACAATGTGATTCTTGGTCAAGCACTCAAGGCGATTATGAATGATCAAGTAGGATGTTGCTCTAACGTCTAACGTCTTGATGTCATCGCTTTCTATCAGTGGCATTGCTGCACAAGCGTTCAACTTTGTCGAACTGCGATTTTTCAACTAAATTAAATACATTTTGGTTATGCGCTGATGAGTACGGCAAGATCTTATCTGTGTTGATTTTCTTACGATAGAGCGTATTGCTAATTTTAGCTTTCTGCTTTTTCGCAAGATACTCCAAGAATGAAAGTGTACCTTCAGTTGCCTCAATCTTCTATTCAACTTGGACTTCGGATACAAGTTGTTATGGTAACTATGGAATGTTTCCAATCAGTTGCGTTTTATGATGATGAATGTATCATCGAGATAACGCCACCATATCTTTGGCCGAAGATCTACATTTTTTTAGAGATAACTCTTCAAAATGCTCCATGTTCATATCCGCTAACACTGGGGAAATAGGTGTACTCATTTTTAAACCTTCCTTTTTTGCTTGTATAACTGTCCATTGAAAAAATCGTGGTTCATATTCAGACAAATCGTTATATCGTTGACGAATTGCTCTACACTGAAGTTTGTACGATCAGTTAAAGTCGCGTCTGAATTAAGTGCGTTGTTGCTAATTCTAGATCGATCATGGTGTACACATTCGTGAACAAGGCGGTTGCCTCAAATCTAACGATCATCTCATCCTCTTCGAGCGAAAATAAAAAAACTTCAGTATGCGCGACGAATTTCGTATATAAAATCAACTGCAAGGGGTTTGGGGATTATTTATTGGGCAAACATCCAGAAAACCTAGTCGTGGAATAAATGAACACAAAAATCGATTCGGCAAAGAGCGACGCAATTCCAGTGAATAGAGATCACTAATCAGAGATTCAGCATCATGAATGCAGTCAACAAATTGGATTAAGTTGATATTTCCACAATCCGACTTTCGAATCTGCAGCGAATAAATATTAACTTCCATGACCCATAGTGTTCGCAACGGTTACGCAATTGAGCTAATCTATCAGCAGATTTCATTCACACCTGCGAAGACCAAAACAATTGTGGGATTATACGTCACGTTGGGTTGGTGGTGCGTCAGTTAGTAAGAGTCGCTACTGTTTAGAGTAACAAGCGCAGCACCCAACATGGACTGTGCAGTTCTTAACAAGCTTAGGATTGGTCAGGTGGATGAAAGTTAAGATTGATCGCTGTTCGTACTGACACCGTTGGTCTGACGAAGCTTCTGTGTCAGAAGCGAAACGTTACCAATTAACTACTCTCTCCGATTCATTAAAACTTTATTTTTTCATGATTATGATTCCCTGATCGGTCACAAACATTTTCCATTACAGTTCAGTCTCGTTCAGTAAGCCAGCCACTCAAACCATTTCGCACACCAAGCCACCGGGCCATCGATCCCCGGTCCACGCATCACCCGTTCAAATTGAGGGGATTATCGATTGAGGTGCGCACGTGCCGGCGTCATCTGATTGGTGCGTGCGATCATGTGATTGGATCGCTCGCGCCACCGAAAACAGAGGCTGGCTGGCTATCAAGCAAGACAATGGGACTGACCTTCAGGCCATTCGGATTGCCGTGTCTAATGATTAGCGATACAACTGCCAGTAGTTTAGCTCGTTTGATGAAAACCGATAAGCAAAGGACAGATTAATGATTCTGCTTGCAGACCAGTACCGAGAAAACCACGATAAGATGGGAACATGTTTTAGACTAGTCCCGGCACTTTAAGCGATGTTTAGATACCGTAAAACCCACACTAGCGCTATTGCTTTCTTTAATTTCTGTAATGCACTTGAGAGGTGTTAAGTAAACCTTAACTATAGAATCCCACATTAACAAGCGAAATCAAAATGAGTAGAAAGAAGCTATGACGGTCAAGATCAATTTCACCAAAATATACTAAATGGAATACATTATTTATAAATGTCAAACGATTTTCCCCCATGTCTAATGTTAGCAAATTAACAAAATTAGAATATAAATCATTACACCAATAACTGAAGTTTTGTTTTTCTAACACGATTGGTGAACTTTGGATTTCGTAGTAAATATCTGCTCAAACGAAGCTGGATCAACTTCATCAAATTGAATTTTGCACAACAGTTTTTTTCGAAAACGGATGAAAAAGAAGCCACATTTTACCGGAAAAGAGTCGGTCTTTCGTATTTGTTACGGATATTCTCGTCATGTTTGATGAACATGTTCACTGTTTGTGAAAACAAATTTTTATCAACTTTTGGTCGATAATTTTACTCACGTCTAGTATGATTCGAAAATAAATATAGTGGAAAGCGCTCTCACACTTGGCGCGGATAATTTGAAACAATAAACACGGGAAAGGTGAAAGAATTATGACAAGGAGTTCGAAGCAAACATGAGAAACACAACCATAATGTGATTAAGATTTTTGTGTATCGCCACCGTCTATGAAAGCATGACAATCAGGTCAAAACCAAAGAGCAAAATACAATTTTTCAACCCGTGAATCATGATTGCCTCTCTCTGTGTTTCTGAGTACCTTGAAACATTATTTCTATTACATCTAAGTTTCTTTTGGACTCTCCAAACGAAGGGAAACTTGAAATAAATGCCTTGCAATATGTACAAGTAGCATCGGTTCGGATATTAAATACAATATCCCGTGTAAGGTTGTCCTTAAATGGCACGGACTAATAACTGTTGACATTATGTGAGTTGCTCCAATTTATAAAGTTGTTCACACTTTTTTTCCGGAAAACTTACATTTACGGTACGAAATTTTTTCATGTTTAGATTAAAAAGAGAGCCTTGGATATAAGTGAAACTTTCGAATGTATAATTGCTGATACATCATATTGTGAGTCCTGGTTGTGCGGGTAACAGCACAGAGATTACTTTTGAATACCATCAAATTTGACGGAATGAAAGGTGTTATTTTAGGTTGAATATATCGATTAATTACTTGTCTGATTAACTCTGGCAAATAAAACAATCCTGGTTTTTATACGGTTGCCAGCAGATGGTAATATGGATGCAAATGAGTAATTTAAAACACTGTGTAGGAGATAATGATCGAGAGTACTATGCAAGAATGTAGGTTCAGAAACCGATGGATGTTGTTGCTTTTGGCGTAATAATGAATACATAAATTAGAGTTTTTTCAAGTGTTACTCTTGAAATTGTCACTAGAAACATAGGCAATGCATTACTTATCTTCTTCGAGTGATGAAATCCGCATGGTTATGCTCAATATGCAAGATTCAATGGCATGATGTGTTTGATTGCCGATATCAGACAAAGGATTGTAAGGTAGGCTCCTCTAGTAAATTTCCCAAATATTTCCGATAGACATTCTACAAGTGTGATTAGCAATTAGACCAGACCACACTCTCAATAGACACTCTTACTCTGCTATTACAAAAGGATCTTGATACGCTTCACAGCTGATCGTTGAAGAACAAACTGCTTTTGTACTTCAACAAATGCAGGATCATGAATGTGGGGAATCGAGTAGAGTTCACATATCACATGGGTGCTTGGAAATTGCAGTGAAGGAAAAGATTTCGGTGTCTGGATATGCTCCAGTTTAAAAAAACTTGCTTCAAACTAACACTGCCTTTAAAAAGCAATACGTGTTCTAAATCTACTCAAACGTGTATTTGGGACATTTTCGCTCAAGATATTCCCAAGGATTATGAATACATACTTGAGACCAGTCATGGAATACGGTGTGCAGTCATGGTCTCCGTGGCTCAATAGGGATGTGGAGCTCATGCAGCAAACCTATCACCTTATCTTACTTTACAAAACATTCCATACCCCGAACCATCCCTTACAGGATTTGTTCACGCGAAGGGATACGAGGAATTATCGGACCCATGATTATGTTTTGGTCCTACCCCATTCCCGCCTGAACTGTAGAAGGTATTTTTACTTTGTCCGTGTCTGTTTCACTTGGAACAGTTTACCTTCAACCGTTGCACACGCCACTAGCTTGCATGAATTTAAAACGAAATTAGACGAATTTTTATTGCATTTCCGTTTCCAGAACACTTATATACTGTTTAACCTATGTTCTTATAATGTTTATACACATAAATTTCAATTTTTAACATCCTATGGTTGTTGTTAAGCTTGCTGCTGTTTAGACCATTAAAAACCTTGAATTACCTTGAATTACTAATGCCTGCAGACCTCAACAGTCAGTGTTCACTAATTCGTCACCACATAAGCTACTGATACAGTATTACGAATGTGTTAGTCATTAAAAATCTATCTTATCCATAGTAACTAATAATGCGTTCAACAAAATATGCCGCTTGAATTTAAATCGCATTACGGTTCTCGTAAATCCCAAATGGTTTACTAATCATCGCGAGAAAAACAAACGTGATGATAATGATTGAAACTTTAGCCACCTTTGTAGGCTTTTTGACCTCAATATTCTTGAAAACGAATACATATTCATCGAAAGTTAAACACTTGCACGTGAAAATAAATATGCATATTAATAATCAAATTTGAAAAATGAGGCCAAAATGTCAGGATTGCGAGGTGGGTTATCTGCAATTACACCGCCAGGCGTAATAGAATCCAGGAGCTCTAAGTAGTACAGTTTGTTAGAAACGAAGTAACCCACGCTCAATGCCCGACGGCGATGGCTAACGACAGTGAATATCTAAATGTATTGATTGTGCAATAGTTTTCTGAACGGCTGACTACTTGTTCAAATCAGTAGTTAGAATATCAAATATGTTGACAGTCGACTAATATACTTTTCAACAACTTTATCATTAATGGCGTAACAGTGCTGACGAAATAAAATGCGCTGAGTATATTGTAGTAGCAAGAGCGTAATTCACTGTTTTGGCTAGCATAAAAACGCCAAGCTCCGAATTTAAAAATTTTTACTTGTCGAGGTAACCACAATTGCTGTGAGCCACTTACAAGTAACGGAGACACGCCTCGAATGCGGATAATACTGTTCGTAGTTTTCAGATTTTGAAAAGCATAAAATACTGGCCTTATTTCTTGCTGTATTGTTTTGTCGAATAAGTTAATCTTCGGGTGGATAATAGTAAAAGAATTGCAGTAATAATCTTTGCTCCGTACTGATGAATACCATCCTTGTAGAAACAGCATTACCAATTTCTTAGGGACAACTTTCGTGTTTCTGTTGGTCTTCTCCGGTCAATGTCGACCATTCATGTACATTACAAGCACATGAGTGTTTTTTTTCTCCACAACTATGCGGATGGATATACATTTCGATTCGGTATTAAACACAATCTTGGAGAGCGCACAATGACAAACATTACTCGGTTCAGCGTTGTCAGTCGCACGATGGAGACAGGATCTACCACCAGCAGCTAAGAAACTTATCGATTGTATGCCACAATCGCAACTAAAAAGATTTAATTGTTATTAGAACAACTCATGATTATCAGATAGTACGAAATATTCACAACGCTTTGTGATCGGAGAATGTTACACTTTCAAAATTTACTGGTGATTATAATAATTTGGTTGATTGTTTGACAATATCTAGGATGCCACATCATGTTTATTGCCTACATACGTCATATTTATGAACATAACCTCCCGTTTATTGATATTGTTTATAATAATGTTGAACGAGTGACTCCGAGATTGAATCTGATGTTGATCGTGCAAGTTTACCGATTGCGAGCAACAAAATGTGGTTTTATTTCAGCGTTTCAGCTCACAAAAACAAATCACTGTTTCTCGTGAGGTGAATAATTTGTTTCTTTATGTGAGCGCCGCCTAACCGGGATAACACGATCTGATTTAGCGATGATCTGTCGTCTTTCCAAACGCTTACAATTCATCAAACATTTTGTCGACTTCTGGACGTTGGATGAAGAAGAAGATAGGTCAATTCAGTATGTCAAGGAAAAGATTGCGAACATGCCTGTTAACCTGGAAATTATGTGTTGCAATTATCGGTGTGAATTTATTTTCTAAATGTTTACTGTTTGATGAAAACGTTGTTGAACCAATGCGTAGTTTGAAGCGTTTCAAACTTATTTGATGATAAACGACTGTAAAAAAGAGTAAATTTTTCCTTTCCTTTCATTTAATTCGATTTTCATCAGCACACTAGAATGTAATTGCTTCCCAAATATTGAACAACAAATGTAGAGTGTTTTCTATTTTATAGGAGAATAACCAACCTCAAAATAGATTCCATTTGTCCAACAGTAAAATATCATTTGGATTACAAATAAAATCTGTGTGAATTTGTAGATTGGAGCTGTGTGCTTAAAGTTGATATTGTTGTTACGAGAACATACTATGTTAGTTCGATTCACTTCAGGGGATCGCTAATTATTTTACTTTTTAGTGACTTCACAATATATAATGCGTGAGAATTATATTGTGATCTGCCAACTATGTTGGTAATCAACTGCCTTTCTCAAAAATGTCCTCTCTTGGTTTAGTGATAACTCGCATTAACTCAAGGATTGGTGTCATCGATTTTATCGAGAAAATATCAGTTCACCTACTTTCTAGTTTTTCTCAATGTTGAATGCTTCGAGACAATCCATTAATTGCGGATTCCGTTCAACATCTAGATACAACCACACTTTTGTCGGTTGCTCAACGCAAATTTCCCGATTATCGTTCTCCACTAACTGATATATTGATGACCCTCTACGACCGGACGGGAGTTTTGAAATCCGGCGGCGGTGTGAAGGGAGATTGTCAGACCGTGGAGCGGCTTACTTCTTTTCGCACGCGCTGCTGAACGTCCAATTGGATGGAACCTATTTCGTTATCCTGCGTTTTGCGATTTGCTCTCAACTAGAAGGCTCACTTCATGTGCTATATTGATCAATGTTTTAATGATTATTTCCCAAATCGTTCCCAAGACAATTTTGGTGTTTCTACCAGAATGAAAAAAATAAACTATTGTCCGTACAATGATTACTGAAAAGTCCATTTTGAAACAATGTCATACTATCAAAATATCAAGAGGATTCATGCTGCCCGCGAGCAAGTTAATTTAGCGTTTACAGAAGTTGTCTAAAGATTGACACATTTGTAATCAAAAATCAATTATCAACATACACCGTTTTATGATATATAATACACGCCACAAAATGTGTTGTGCATAATGTTTTGAGAAAATGCGTTTCAGAAATTTGTTCTCAATTATTCAGTTTCATGAACATAGAGTTTGGAATAATTCGGTTATAGCAAGTTTTCGGTAATGTTTCGCTTCTGAACACAGAAGCTTCGTCAGACCAAGGGTGTCGGAACGAACAGTGTTCAGGTTTGAAACAGAATAAAAATGTAATTTATATTGCTCACACCCTTGAACCAATTCAGCAGAAAAGGTTTCTAAATGTGTGACGTCATCATGCGAAAACAAAAAGATTAAGTTCACTGAATATTAGAACATCAGATAATTGGTAAACAAAGTATTAGGGTTCTCACAATGAACAACGATGTTCAAACACAGAATCACATTGTGATTCTTGGTCAAGCACATAAGGACGAATATAGGTGAACAAATTAGTGTGTTTATCACACTCTTGCACTTATATATCACTACCGGTTTCTGACTGTTTGACGTCATCATGCGGAGACAAAAAGATTAGGTTCACTGAACCTTGAAACAGCAGATAAGTGGTAAACAAAGTATTAAAGTTGTCACAATGAACAACGATGGTCAAACACATAATCACAATGTGATTCTTGGTCAAGCACATAAGGACGAATATAGGTGAACAAATTAGTGTGTTTGTCACACTCTTGCACTTATATACCACTACCGGTTTCTGACTGTTTGACGTCATCATGCGGAGACAAAAAGATTAGGTTCACTGAACCTTGAAACAGCAGATAAGTGGTAAACAAAGTATTAGGGTTCTCACAATGAACAACGATGTTCAAACACAGAATCACAATGTGATTCTTGGTCAAGAGCCAAGTCGAATATATGTGAAGAAATTAGTGTGTTTGTCACACTCTTGCACTTATATACCACTACCGGTTTCTGACTGTTTGACGTCATCATGCGGAGACAAAAAGATTAGGTTCACTGAACCTTGAAACAGCAGATAAGTGGTAAACAAAGTGTTAGGGTTCTCACAATGAACAACGATGTTCAAACACAGAATCACAATGTGAATCTTGGTCAAGAGTCAAGTCGAATATATGTGAACAAATTAGTGTGTTTGTCACACTCTTGCACTTATATACCACTACCGGTTTCTGACTGTTTGACGTCATCATGCGGAGACAAAAAGATTAGGTTCACTGAACCTTGAAACAGCAGATAAGTGGTAAACAATGTTTTAGGTTCTCACAATGAACAACGATGTTCAAACACAGAATCACAATGTGATTCTTGGTCAAGCACATATGGACGAATATTGGTGAACAAATAGGGTGTTGCTCTAACGTCTAACTTGTTGATGTAATCGCTTTTTATCAGTGTCATAGCTTCACAAGCATTCAATTCTTGTCAAATTGCGATTTTCCAACTGAATTAAATACTTTTTGGTTCTGCGCTGATGAGTACGGCAAGACCGCATCTGTGTTGATTTGCTTGCGATAGAGCGTAATGCTAATTTAAGCTTTCTGCTTGCTCGCAAAAAACTTCAATAATGGAAGTGTACCTTTTGTTGACTCAATCCCCTATTCAATTTGGATTTCGAATCCAATTTTTTAAGGTAACTATTGAATGTTTCCAATCAGTTGCGTTTTATGATGATGAATGTATCATCGAGATAACGCAACCATATCTTTTGCCGAAGATCTACATTTTTTAGTGCTAACTCTTCAAAATCTTCCATGTTCATATCCGCTAACACTGGGGAATGGGTGTATCCATTTTTAAACCTTCCTTTTTTGCTTGTATAACTGTCCGTTAAACAATTAGTGGTTCATATTCAGACAAATCGTTATACCGTTGACGAATTGCTCTACACTAAGGTTTGTACGATCAGTTAAAGTCGCGTCTGAATTAAGTGCGTTGTTGCTAATTCTAGATCGATCATGGTGTACACATTCGTGAACAAGGCGGTTGCCTCAAAGCTAACCATCATCTCATACACTTCGAGCGAAAATAAGAAACCTTCAATATGCGCGACGTATTTCGTATATAAAATCAACTGCAAGGGGTTTTGGGATTATTTATTGGGCAAACATCCAGAAAACCTAGTAGTGGGACAAATGAACACAAAAATCGAATTGGTAAAAAGCGACGCAATTCCAGTGAATAGAAATCACTGATAAGAGATTCAGCACTATGAATGCAGTCAACAAATTGCATTGGGTTGATATTTCCACAATCCGCCTTTCGGATTTGCAGCGAAAAAACATTAACTTCCATGACCCCTAGTGTGCGCAACGATTACGCAAGTTCGCTAATCTTTCAGCAGATTTCATTCACGCCTGCGAAGACCAAAACAATTGTCGGATGATACTTCACGTTGGGTTGGTGGTGCGTCACTTAGTAAGGGTCGCTACTGTTTATCGTAACAAGCGCAGCACCCACCATGGACTGTACAGTTCTTAACAAGCTTAGGATTGGTCAGGCGAATAAAATTTAAGCATTATCGCTGTTCATAATTACACCCTTGGTCTGACGAAGCTTCTGTGTCAGAAGCGAAACGTTACCAATAAACTACTCTCTCTGATTCATTACAAACTTTATTTTTCCATGATTATGATTCCCTGATCGGTCACAAACATTTTCCATTTCAGTCCAATCTCGATCAGTAAGCCAGCCACTCAAACCATTTCGCACACCAAGCCACCGGGCGGGCCATCGATCCCCGGTCCACGCATCACCCGTTCAAATCGCCAGGATCATCGATTGAGGTGCGCACGTGCCGGCTCATCTGATTGGTGCGTGCGATCATGTGATTGCATCGCTCGGGCCACCGACCACAAAGGCTGGCTATCAAACAAGGCAATGGGACTGACCTTCAGGCCACTCGGATTGCCGTGTCTAATGATTAGCGATACAACTGCTAGTAGTTTACCTGGTTTGATGAAAACCGATAAGCAAAGGACAGCTTAATGGTTGTGCCTGCAGACCAGTAACGTAACAACGGCAATAAGATGGGAACTTGTTTGAGACTAGTCCCGGCTCTTTTAGCGATGTTTAGATACCGTAAAACCCACACTAGCGCTATTGCTCTCTTCAATTTCTGTAATGCACTTGAGAGGTGTTAAGTAAACCTTAACTATAGAATCCCACATTAACAAGCGAAATCAAAAGGAGTAGAAACAAGCTATGAAGGTCAAGATCAATTTCACCAAAATCATACTAAATGGAATACATTATTTATAAATTTCAAATGAATTTCCTCCATATCTTATGTCAGCAAATTAACAAAATTAGAATATAAATCATTACACCAATAACTGAAGTTTTGTTTTTCTAACACGATTAGTGAACTTTGGATTTCGTAGTAAATATCTGCTCAAACGAAGCTGGATCAACTTCATCAAAATAAATTTGCACAACAGTTTTATTAAAAACGGATGAAATAGAAGCCACATTTGACCTGAAAAGAGTCGGTCTTTCGTATTTGTTACGGATATTCTCGTCATGTTCGATGAACATGTTCACTGTTTGTGAATTAAATAAATAAAGTGGTAAAGCGCTCTCACACTTTAAGCGAATAATTTATAACAATGAACACGTACAAGTTGAAAGAATTATGACAAGGAGTTTGAAGCGAACATGAGAAACACAACCACAATGTGATTAAGATTTTTGTGTATCGCCACCGTCTATGGATGCATGACAATCAGGTCAAAATCGAACTGCGAAATACAATTTTTCAACCCGTGAATCATGATGTCCTCTCTCTGTGTTTCTGAGTACCTTGAAACATTATTTTTATTACATCTGAGTTCCTTTTGGACTCTTCAAACGAAGGGAAACTTGAAGTAAATGCCTTGCAATATGTACAAGTAGCATCGGTTCGGATATTAGATGCAGAAAATGCAATATCCCGTGTAAGGTTGTCCTTAAATGACACGGACTATTAACTGTTGACGTTATGTGAGTTGCTTCAATTTATAACGTTGTTCACACTTTTTTCCGGAAAACTTACATTTACGGTACCCGATGTGATAAGACATTCGACAACAGGGATTTGAGAGAGACTTTCAAAATTTTTCCATGTTCATACTAGAAAGAGAGCCTTGGATATAAGTGAAACTTTTAAATGTATATTTTGCTGATGCATCATATTGTGAGTCCTGGTTGTGCGGGTAACAGCACCGAGTGTTTATCATCTCGGGTCAACGATTAGAGTCAGCAAAATGTATTGTATCGCATAAGAGGTATAGAAACCGCACTATCACATTAGTTATGGTAACATTCTTAAGTAGGTTAGTTATCAGAGATTAATTTTGAATACCATCAAATTTGACGGAATGAAAGGTGTTATTTTAGGTTGAATATATCGAATAATTTCTTGTCTGATTAACTCTGGCAAATAAAACAATCCTGGTTTTTATACGGTTGCCAGCAGATGGTAATATGGATGCAAATGAGGAATTTAAAGCACTATGTAGGAGATAATGCTCAAAAGTACTATGCAAAAATGTAGGTTTATAAACCGATGGGTGTTGTTGCTTTTGGCGTGATAATGTTTACATAAATCAGAGTTCTTTTAAGTGTTACTCTTGAAATTGTCACTAGAAACATAGGCAATGCATTACATATCTTCTTTGGTTGATGAAATCCGCATGGTTATGCTCAATATGCAAGATTCAGTGGCATGATGTGTTTGATTGCCGATATCAGACGAAGGAAATTTTAGGTAGGCTCCTCCAGTGAATTTCCCAAATATTTTTGATAGACATTCTACATGTGTAATTAGCAATTAGACCAGACCACACTCTTGATAGACACTTTTACTCTGCTATTACAAAAGGATCTTGATACGCTTCAAAGCTGGTCGTTGAAGAACAAACTGCTGTTTAACTTCAACAAATGCAGGATCATGAATGTGGGGAATCGAGTAGAGTTCACATATCACATAGGTTCGCATGTCCTTGAAAATTGCAGTGAAGAAAAAGATTTGGGTGTCTGCCTTTGAAAAAGCAACACGTGTTCTAAATCTACTCAAACGTGTATTTGGGAAATTTGAGACCAGTCATGGAATACGGTGTGCAGTCATGGTCTCCGTGGCTCAAGAGGGATGTGGAACTTATGCAGCGAACCAATCACCTCATCTTACTTTACAAACCATTCCATACCCCGAACCATCCCTTACAGGATTTATTCACGCGAAGGGATACGAGGAATTATCGGACCCATGAATATGTGTTGGTCGTACCCCATTCCCGCCTGAACTGTAGAAGGTATTTTTACTCTGTCCGTGTCTGTTTTACTTGGAACAGTTTACCTTCAACCGTTGCTCACGCCACTAGCTTGCATGAATTTAAAACGAAATTAGACGAATTTTTATTGCATTTCCGTTTCCAGAACACTTATATACTGTTGAATCTATGTTCTTATATTGTTAATACACATAAATTTCAATTTTTACAATCCTATGGTTGTTGTTAAGCTTGTTTCTTTTTAGACCATCAAAAACCTTGAATTACCTTGAATTACTAATGCCTGCAGACCTCAACAGTCAGTGTTCACTAATTCGTCACCACATAAGCTACTGATTCAGTATTACGAATGCATGTTAGTCATTAAAAATCTATCCTAACCATAGTAACTAATAATGCGTTCAACAAAATATGCCGCTTGAATTTAAATCGCATTACGGTGCTCGTAAATCCGAAAGGGTTTACTAATCGTCGCGAGAAAAACAAACGTGATGATAATGATTGAATCTGTAGCTAACTTTGTAGGCTGTTTGACCTCAATATTCTTGAAAACGAATACATATTCATCGAAAGTTAAACACTTGCACGTGAAAATAAATATGCATATTAATAATCAAATTTGAAAAATGAGGCCAAAATGTCAGGATTGCGAGGTGGGTTATCTGCAATTACACCGCCAGGCGTAATAGAATCCAGGAGCTGTAAGTAGTACAGTTTGTTAGAAACGAAGTAACCCACGCTCAATGCCCGACGGCGATGGCTAACGACAGTGAATATCTAAATGTATTGATTGCGCAATAGTTTTCTGAACGGCTGACTACTTGTTCAAGTCAGTAGTTAGAATATCAAATATGTTGACAGTCGACCAATATACTTTTCAACAACTTTACGATTGGAAAATGTCTTGGGATAGGAAAATTTGAGTGCAATCGGTTGAAGTAGTTTTTAATTAACGTTTCACTTCTCACACGGAAGCTTCGTCAGACCAAGGGTGATAGTCAGGACAGGGAACATGTTTAAGTAGTAGTCAACCCACCACCACTTATTTGACCTTACCGCCGACTACGGTGTGCCACGTCTCGTGGGAATGACCAGGATCAGTGTTCGATCTTCCTACTAGTGTGTATCTACATCAATCTGACACAAGTGAACACAGTCAAGGTCGGTTGACACAGTGGCATTCATGCGCAAATGTACATAATAAACGGGGCTAGTGTTAAGCTATTTGTGAAGAAAAACAAAAATCTAATTAACTAATTGGTAAAAGGTGAATAAAACTATTTATTTTCGCATCAGTGCCGAGCGCCAGATTGTGGAGATTTCTGCCATTTGAATTGCATTGGAAATTTCGACCGTTACCCAAAAACTGTTCTAACCGTTTGCATACAGCATACAGCAGATAGGTTTCTCAGGTGTCGATTCTAAATCAAGCATTCAGCGTACAATTGAAAACGATGAACTGAAGACTGTACAGTGGAACCCACCTACAACGAACTCGTTTTCAACGAATTATTGGGTTGAACGAACGCACCATGATTTCCCAAATAAATTCCTACTATGTTAGCCTGTTTAAAACATTCGTACAACGAATCTGTTCGTTACGAATCTCGCCTTTCACGAACAATGTACACGTTCCCGACAGCTATGTTTGTTCAATTGAGTTTATACATACAACGAAATCTTTTCGTCTTGCCTCTAACACACAACGCTCCGTCAAGTGTGGCCTGCAGTGCGCTAAGAATAGAACTGACACACACAGCTTGGCGAGACACAGGCAGCCTAGCCTAGAGTGTGCTAACTGACTCGCACACACGCACAAGAAAATCACGTGAATTCTCTGTGACTGGTAGCTCCGTCTGTTAAAAATGCCAACAGTGCTCTTGAACTCTGCAGGAGATTTTTAGGATAGAAGGAAGAGACGTCGAAAGAGAACTTGAATTTGTGGAGAGAGATATCGAAGCGGTGGCGAAGTCAAAACTTAAACAAAAGATCATCGCCAGCTACTTCATGAAAGCGTGCGATTGGACTTCAGTGTGTGTGCAAGTTGTTTTTACTACTTCGTTTTAGAATAAATTTACTATTATAACATGATGCTGTAGCATCATCTAATCATCAAGTGGATTACACGCATGCATAAACACACAAAGGTAAGACATTCTTCACTTCTTTATTTTTTACACGTGTAAGGAAAAACGGCGCCAAAATCACATGTCTGACAATGCGTTTTAACGAATTCCGCTTTTAACGAACATTCTACTCTCCCCCAAGAGATTTGTTGTATATGGTTTTGAGCTCTGCGGAGATATGTTTACTCCTGAATCGAAATGTTTATCGGTTTGCACAATTTTTATTACGGAAAACACATGTACTTTTAATGTACAAAATGTAACTAAACGTTCACATTTTAACAAAATTGACCAACCATCTAACAAATGAGCATCATTACGTATCTTGGTGTTTGGAACCAATGAGAGTGTTGTTGGCCTACCTAATATTTTAATAATTAAATTCAAAACATAGGTTTTTTTGTTGTTACATTGTTCCCAACATATACGAATATCCTGTGGTATTATACAGCTACGAGGTTTTTTATACCATAAATTCTTGAATCTTGAATTTTGAATCTTGAATATTGTTAGATGCCAAACACGATCATTCATCAACAGTACATGTTTCAGAATCAATCGCTCTTCGAATGAGTATACAGTCCGAAATGGTGGGTACAATCTCTCCAGCAACAGCAATGTGGGTATGTCAGTTACACGCTGAATGCGTTATCTAATTTCAACAACAAAGATCTGTATCTGCTATCCTTAAACTAAAAAAATGACGATTTACACGTTGCCGCCACAAAAAGCGGCCAAGAACAAGGTATTTTTTAAATCTGGTACGGATGACCATTTACGATTTTGTCTAACACTTGCAGCACGCAATTTCGGTCTACGTAATGGTCAGCATCTCGGCATCGATGCAGCTTATATTTGATCATTCGTTCTACGACCACTCTTCATTTATGCGGGTAGCTGTCTTAATAGGATGAACAAAACCTACGACCACTTTTTATACAGCAAGTCAGCATTTGTTCCGGTGTCCGCCCAAAATATATTTAGGATACGGTATGATGCTTCTCAGATAGGAAAGAATTCGGTATGATTCACTTGCATGTTGATTAAACAGCATCTATTAACAGTAAGACCCCTGTCAAATATAGATGATATCGAAAGAGATTTCCATGTGGAAAAGATTAACAATGCCATTGTATTGAACTTGTACTTACTAGACACCAATCTTACATGTGTTTGGACTACAATCTCCTATATCAACTTTGGATGTCGGATACAAGTTGTTATGGTAACTATGGAATGTTTCCAATCAGTTGCGTTTTATGATGATGAATGTATCATCGAGATAACGCCACCATATCTTTGGCCGAAGATCTACATTTTTTTAGAGATAACTCTTCAAAATGCTCCATGTTCATATCCGCTAACACTGGGGAAATAGGTGTACTCATTTTTAAACCTTCCTTTTTTGCTTGTATAACTGTCCATTGAAAAAATCGTGGTTCATATTCAGACAAATCGTTATATCGTTGACGAATTGCTCTACACTGAAGTTTGTACGATCAGTTAAAGTCGCGTCTGAATTAAGTGCGTTGTTGCTAATTCTAGATCGATCATGGTGTACACATTCGTGAACAAGGCGGTTGCCTCAAATCTAACGATCATCTCATCCTCTTCGAGCGAAAATAAAAAAACTTCAGTATGCGCGACGAATTTCGTATATAAAATCAACTGCAAGGGGTTTGGGGATTATTTATTGGGCAAACATCCAGAAAACCTAGTCGTGGAATAAATGAACACAAAAATCGATTCGGCAAAGAGCGACGCAATTCCAGTGAATAGAGATCACTAATCAGAGATTCAGCATCATGAATGCAGTCAACAAATTGGATTAAGTTGATATTTCCACAATCCGACTTTCGAATCTGCAGCGAATAAATATTAACTTCCATGACCCATAGTGTTCGCAACGGTTACGCAATTGAGCTAATCTATCAGCAGATTTCATTCACACCTGCGAAGACCAAAACAATTGTGGGATTATACGTCACGTTGGGTTGGTGGTGCGTCAGTTAGTAAGAGTCGCTACTGTTTAGAGTAACAAGCGCAGCACCCAACATGGACTGTGCAGTTCTTAACAAGCTTAGGATTGGTCAGGTGGATGAAAGTTAAGATTGATCGCTGTTCGTACTGACACCGTTGGTCTGACGAAGCTTCTGTGTCAGAAGCGAAACGTTACCAATTAACTACTCTCTCCGATTCATTAAAACTTTATTTTTTCATGATTATGATTCCCTGATCGGTCACAAACATTTTCCATTACAGTTCAGTCTCGTTCAGTAAGCCAGCCACTCAAACCATTTCGCACACCAAGCCACCGGGCCATCGATCCCCGGTCCACGCATCACCCGTTCAAATTGAGGGGATTATCGATTGAGGTGCGCACGTGCCGGCGTCATCTGATTGGTGCGTGCGATCATGTGATTGGATCGCTCGCGCCACCGAAAACAGAGGCTGGCTGGCTATCAAGCAAGACAATGGGACTGACCTTCAGGCCATTCGGATTGCCGTGTCTAATGATTAGCGATACAACTGCCAGTAGTTTAGCTCGTTTGATGAAAACCGATAAGCAAAGGACAGATTAATGATTCTGCTTGCAGACCAGTACCGAGAAAACCACGATAAGATGGGAACATGTTTTAGACTAGTCCCGGCACTTTAAGCGATGTTTAGATACCGTAAAACCCACACTAGCGCTATTGCTTTCTTTAATTTCTGTAATGCACTTGAGAGGTGTTAAGTAAACCTTAACTATAGAATCCCACATTAACAAGCGAAATCAAAATGAGTAGAAAGAAGCTATGACGGTCAAGATCAATTTCACCAAAATATACTAAATGGAATACATTATTTATAAATGTCAAACGATTTTCCCCCATGTCTAATGTTAGCAAATTAACAAAATTAGAATATAAATCATTACACCAATAACTGAAGTTTTGTTTTTCTAACACGATTGGTGAACTTTGGATTTCGTAGTAAATATCTGCTCAAACGAAGCTGGATCAACTTCATCAAATTGAATTTTGCACAACAGTTTTTTTCGAAAACGGATGAAAAAGAAGCCACATTTTACCGGAAAAGAGTCGGTCTTTCGTATTTGTTACGGATATTCTCGTCATGTTTGATGAACATGTTCACTGTTTGTGAAAACAAATTTTTATCAACTTTTGGTCGATAATTTTACTCACGTCTAGTATGATTCGAAAATAAATATAGTGGAAAGCGCTCTCACACTTGGCGCGGATAATTTGAAACAATAAACACGGGAAAGGTGAAAGAATTATGACAAGGAGTTCGAAGCAAACATGAGAAACACAACCATAATGTGATTAAGATTTTTGTGTATCGCCACCGTCTATGAAAGCATGACAATCAGGTCAAAACCAAAGAGCAAAATACAATTTTTCAACCCGTGAATCATGATTGCCTCTCTCTGTGTTTCTGAGTACCTTGAAACATTATTTCTATTACATCTAAGTTTCTTTTGGACTCTCCAAACGAAGGGAAACTTGAAATAAATGCCTTGCAATATGTACAAGTAGCATCGGTTCGGATATTAAATACAATATCCCGTGTAAGGTTGTCCTTAAATGGCACGGACTAATAACTGTTGACATTATGTGAGTTGCTCCAATTTATAAAGTTGTTCACACTTTTTTTCCGGAAAACTTACATTTACGGTACGAAATTTTTTCATGTTTAGATTAAAAAGAGAGCCTTGGATATAAGTGAAACTTTCGAATGTATAATTGCTGATACATCATATTGTGAGTCCTGGTTGTGCGGGTAACAGCACAGAGATTACTTTTGAATACCATCAAATTTGACGGAATGAAAGGTGTTATTTTAGGTTGAATATATCGATTAATTACTTGTCTGATTAACTCTGGCAAATAAAACAATCCTGGTTTTTATACGGTTGCCAGCAGATGGTAATATGGATGCAAATGAGTAATTTAAAACACTGTGTAGGAGATAATGATCGAGAGTACTATGCAAGAATGTAGGTTCAGAAACCGATGGATGTTGTTGCTTTTGGCGTAATAATGAATACATAAATTAGAGTTTTTTCAAGTGTTACTCTTGAAATTGTCACTAGAAACATAGGCAATGCATTACTTATCTTCTTCGAGTGATGAAATCCGCATGGTTATGCTCAATATGCAAGATTCAATGGCATGATGTGTTTGATTGCCGATATCAGACAAAGGATTGTAAGGTAGGCTCCTCTAGTAAATTTCCCAAATATTTCCGATAGACATTCTACAAGTGTGATTAGCAATTAGACCAGACCACACTCTCAATAGACACTCTTACTCTGCTATTACAAAAGGATCTTGATACGCTTCACAGCTGATCGTTGAAGAACAAACTGCTTTTGTACTTCAACAAATGCAGGATCATGAATGTGGGGAATCGAGTAGAGTTCACATATCACATGGGTGCTTGGAAATTGCAGTGAAGGAAAAGATTTCGGTGTCTGGATATGCTCCAGTTTAAAAAAACTTGCTTCAAACTAACACTGCCTTTAAAAAGCAATACGTGTTCTAAATCTACTCAAACGTGTATTTGGGACATTTTCGCTCAAGATATTCCCAAGGATTATGAATACATACTTGAGACCAGTCATGGAATACGGTGTGCAGTCATGGTCTCCGTGGCTCAATAGGGATGTGGAGCTCATGCAGCAAACCTATCACCTTATCTTACTTTACAAAACATTCCATACCCCGAACCATCCCTTACAGGATTTGTTCACGCGAAGGGATACGAGGAATTATCGGACCCATGATTATGTTTTGGTCCTACCCCATTCCCGCCTGAACTGTAGAAGGTATTTTTACTTTGTCCGTGTCTGTTTCACTTGGAACAGTTTACCTTCAACCGTTGCACACGCCACTAGCTTGCATGAATTTAAAACGAAATTAGACGAATTTTTATTGCATTTCCGTTTCCAGAACACTTATATACTGTTTAACCTATGTTCTTATAATGTTTATACACATAAATTTCAATTTTTAACATCCTATGGTTGTTGTTAAGCTTGCTGCTGTTTAGACCATTAAAAACCTTGAATTACCTTGAATTACTAATGCCTGCAGACCTCAACAGTCAGTGTTCACTAATTCGTCACCACATAAGCTACTGATACAGTATTACGAATGTGTTAGTCATTAAAAATCTATCTTATCCATAGTAACTAATAATGCGTTCAACAAAATATGCCGCTTGAATTTAAATCGCATTACGGTTCTCGTAAATCCCAAATGGTTTACTAATCATCGCGAGAAAAACAAACGTGATGATAATGATTGAAACTTTAGCCACCTTTGTAGGCTTTTTGACCTCAATATTCTTGAAAACGAATACATATTCATCGAAAGTTAAACACTTGCACGTGAAAATAAATATGCATATTAATAATCAAATTTGAAAAATGAGGCCAAAATGTCAGGATTGCGAGGTGGGTTATCTGCAATTACACCGCCAGGCGTAATAGAATCCAGGAGCTCTAAGTAGTACAGTTTGTTAGAAACGAAGTAACCCACGCTCAATGCCCGACGGCGATGGCTAACGACAGTGAATATCTAAATGTATTGATTGTGCAATAGTTTTCTGAACGGCTGACTACTTGTTCAAATCAGTAGTTAGAATATCAAATATGTTGACAGTTGACTAATATACTTTTCAACAACTTTATCATTAATGGCGTAACAGTGCTGACGAAATAAAATGCGCTGAGTATATTGTAGTAGCAAGAGCGTCATTCACTGTTTCGGCTAGCATAAAAACGCCAAGCTCCGAATTTAAAAATTTTTTACTTGTCGAGGTAACCACAATTGCTGTGAGCCACTTACAAGTAACGCAGACACGCCTTGAATGAGAATATCACTGTTTGTAGTTTTCAGATTTTAAAATGCATAAAATACTGGCCTTATTTGTTGCTGTATTGTTTTGTCGAATTAGTTAATCTTTGGGTGGATAATAGTAAAAGAATTGCAGTAATAATCTATGCTCCGTACTGTAGAATACCAACCATGTAGAAACAGCATCACCAATTGCTTAGGGACAACTTTCGTGTTTCTGTTGGTCTTCTCCGGTCAATGTCGACCATTGATATACATTACAAGAACATGAGTGTTTTTCTTCCTCCATAACTATGCGGATGGA
>JACCGJ010020419.1:0-10005 GCA_013407085.1 Atriophallophorus winterbourni
TGTTTTCACCACAGTGGACATGAGACTCAAGAATAAATAACGAATATCATTACGATAGAATCGCGATTGGTGCATATAAAAATGGCAGTATGACTAAGACATTTTTGGAATTTCCAACTAAATACTACCTATTCTATTACTGATCCATAGTTTCCTGTGACAATTAAGTACCACTGAGGCTTTGCAGACAAAAGTGCTAGTCCCGATATCGGTTTCAACGCTGGATAAGGTCAAACTTGTCCAGTGAATGCTTGATTCAGTCGAGAAGTTCTCCGCCCCGGTGAGCATTGTCCAACGAATGGAAGGCATCGTGGGAGCCTCGTTGGTGCAATTAATCGGGCCCAGTGAGACTCCGACGGGCAACACTGGCGAGAGATTATCGGGATACACCAGTTTCAATTTAGGTCTGGAGGCCATGGACGCGCGACGGAGGTTTGAGCGACTGAACTCTGTTGCAAAAGGGAAAAATCAAAAAAAGAAGTTTTGAGATAAAAAAATGACTTCCGGGAACACGAAATAAGTGATTGATTTGAATGAGCGGCAACTGTTATTTTAGATGGCATAGAAGCTTCTTAAATGAGATTAATATACTGCGCGATGAACTTTGTTCTTTTACATGCAGTGTGTGGTCACCGCGACGCACCAACCATTGTTATCCATGCAACAAAGATGCTATCGTGGCGAAACGCACTGCTTCACAAGACCCACGAACTACGCAGTTGGTTAAAAATGAGTCATAAAAATTTTCAAACTATGAATCGAATGTAACAATGCATTGGTTCATCTGAGCTTCAAGTGAGTTATGAAGTTAATGCTTAGTCAAACGTTCCATATGCACAAGTGCAGACAGACAATACACTCACAGTACTTCAGTGTACTGCTGCATAGGACGCAGATCGTGCCAATCAAAAGCTATCGAATTAACAAACCAAACGCCATCTCTTCCGGCAAAATGAAAGACAGGACAGAACTGAAAACTCGTCAAAAGCAATTGAAGACAGAGAAATTTCGGTTGCATGAAAAGGCTTTGAATGGCAGCCTGCCAAGTTGAAGGACATTGTCAGCTATTGAACAATATACAATTCGCTGTTCGTGTATGCTTCTTGTGGAATAGCTTGCCGACAGATATTGTTACCTCAGCGAACGAGCACATCTTTAAACAAAGATTACGAAACCTTATGTTGAAACTACGCGTTTGTCCCCTACCTATTGCGGTTCTACTTTTTAACGTCACGGAACTAACCGTCCCGCCAAGATTCTTTTCCCTCATCTGGTCGCCCATTGGGGCATTTTTTTTGCTCTACCTATAGAAGAACAGGAGTAGATACATCCAAGGTAACGATTTTTTTTTTTAATTTATATATATATATATATTCTATGGTACTGTACAGCAATTTGTTTTTTAACCATAAATCTTGAATCTTGAATTCGGTAAGGCTAGCCCAACTTGGCACGGGCCCAAACGAAGTCGTTTGGCACAAGATCGAGGCAGATAAAAGTGACAACAAGCTCAGACATATTGAGGACAATTTCTGGATTCGCTTATAAGCGATAAGCGTCTCTGTCATGTGCGTAATAAACAGTTCACCAAGCGTCATTCTCTTGTGTTGTATGGTTTGCGGATGAAATTGGTGTTCAGTGTTCGCACCTGGCGTCGGCGGCAAGGTGGTCAAGTGAAAACCTGGCTGTCAACTGCGAAAGAGGATGTAGACACCCTGGGTCTGCGTACCGTCTACAGAGTTCGCAGGTGGGATCGAGACTGGATCACGATCTGCAACGAATTCGCCTCCGATCGACGTGTGTGGGCTGGTGCGATCCGAGACATCAATGAAGCCGGCTAATCAACTCGTGGAGCCAGCCGCACGAAAGTAAAGTAAAAGTAAGTAAGTCAGTGTGGAAAAGTTGACCTATGAAGTTAAATGTGTCGTAATAGACCACTGGACAGGATGTTGTATTGATATATCTAGCGCTGGGAGTTGAAAATCTCAAGTAATCTTCCTATACTATGTTTTTGATATTATTTGAGTTGATGTACATGAAGATGTGTAAAATTGATAGACGGAATTGAATGATGACGCAAAATCTCCTTCTTGAGATGATTTATAGAGCAGTTCGACTGATACAATATCCGTGATTTGATTTGCATTTCTGAGTTTCATAATGCTCAAAGGCATGATTTGTATGATCTAAAATCAACTATACGAGCTCAGAGAACATCCACGAATACTCCATGAGTCGTAACATATCCATCTATTTGAAACGGGTTTTCTCGGACAGCACCCTGACTTATTCCTCTTTACTGGTGTCTCTCACACAAGATACGCATGATCTCTGGTGATAAGTTCTCCGTGCGTATCGTTTCGCAAACGTTTTTACGCCATTGGTTACTTGGGATTGGCTTGCCTACCAAACTATGTGGATTGAAACTGTGAAAGTTCAATTTATTGGGGCTTGAATAAAAAGCCCGCATAACGCTGGCTTGTATCTCGTCCCTACTGGCAAACTAATTATTTATATGAATAGAATCAGAATGTAATTAGTAGAACGTCCCAAAAATCACGAACAATCTGTCAGAGGTGGGCGTTTTTTAAGTATCACGCTTCTTTCGAATACATCAGCTAGATAACCAAAGTAATGTGTTGCTCACATTCCCCGCACTTATACACAACACATTATTTTGGTAGTCCATAAACGCCTTGAGTGCTTGACCAGGAATCACTATGTAATTCTGTGTTTGAACCCTTTGTAACAATGGCACTCAAGTAGAACTTTGTTCATTTACTACATAGTCATCGCTATGTACAGCGAAACCCTCGAACCCCACGTATCTTCGAATTATAAATATCGGTGGAAAAATTTATTTTTCGGTTTTGTATCAAATTAAAATGAAACACGCATGGTAACAAAAGTTCAAAACAAAATTGGTAAATCGTAAACATTGAGATTCATTTAGATTTATGCGAGCGCAATTGTTGCAAATTTGCACCAACACAGTAATCACTTTGTGACTTCTATAACATAAGCGTATAATCGATCAATCCGAATTAACTACATTTTCTTTACGGAGAAACGCTGAAATTTTAATTATCTGAAGAAGACCTACAGGGCACAATTTTAACGCGCAACAGTTTACTTACGGAGATTATATTTTTTTACAAAGGATCCAAACGAAAAATGTTATGTCATGTCGTGTGACACTTACCAGAACGACGAATGAAAATCTGAAACCCACTTCCGTCACATTCAAAATGATAGGTCCCAGATGTGACCACCAAACTGGGGTTTAGAATCAACGCTCCGCCTTCGACGGTTAGTACTTCCTCGATACTTGAGCATTCTGCGTCTTCGAAGCCGACCCGCCTCAGTGTGGGAATCATTTGTAACCAAAACGCGCGGATTGGTAAATGCCTGATGCAAACCTTTACTGTGACCGTGGTACTGGCAAGCAGAACTTCTTTCGGCACAGCTGCACAATCCAAACTAAACTTATCCGAACCCTCCAGGATGAGTTTGATGCTGAATATGGATTTGCTATTGGCGTCATTCTCGTTCACACATGAAATGTTGTACATTCCCTGTGAAACTCGTTTCACTGGGAATGAATAACTGAAAGTGAAATACGGTTCCGGTATGGTCTTGGCGGTTACATCGATCAATGTGATTGTACAACTCCAATTGGCATCTTTCAAAGGGATGCAATAGTAACCGGACAACTCATTGCACAGCATGATTTGTCGATCTGATTTCCAAGAAATGATTTCATCCGTTGGAGCAATATATACAGCAAAAACTGCTATTTCGCCAATATACACGAGGAATACCGCAAGCGTCAACATGCCTCGATGAAATTTTCCCGATGAGGTGTGTGTTCGCTCACAACAATTCACGTGGGTTGCATTCAGTCACGTGCAATTCAAATGTGATCCCTGCAATACACATTCCTGAGTGCGCAAGATAAAGCAGGATAAATTCCGAGTTAACGGCTTTGTATGCATGAGTAAATTCATGAGCAGTAGAATTTGTTGGACGTAAATTTTTATAGTGGGTGTGAGGGTTAATCAAATCATTATCACGTAATGCAAACGTTTCTTCTATAAATAACTAGTTGTGTGATTGAAAAGTAAGGTAATAAACGTTCTGTCCGAAACGCGTGAACATTCATCACGACACTGGTGCCGTGACCATGAAGCTACCGTGGCCAAGCCAATTTGATGATAGGAACGTCGAACAATGACTGCAGGATTTCCAAACAGTTGCAATGTGTAATGGCGTAATGGTGACATGAATATACCCGCTGCTCTCGGAACGCTGTTGACAGGTAGAGACAAGGCTCTCTTTCAGTTAAACCGAAAATTCATGTTTTCAGAAACTTTCGAAGAAATGAAAAGGGTCCTAGTCGCAAGATGGGCGCACCACTTACATGGGCATAATGTCTCCATTGAACACATGGTTAACCACAGAAGAGGATATACCAGTATTGGCAGTCCCAATAAAACCCAGTGCGGACGCCAAACAGAAATATCGTCAGCTACCAACAAGAGAACGAATTAAAAAAGGAGGTATTGGGCTATCTAGAGGAAGGAACAAGGCCGAAGGCATCTTCATTTAAAATGAAGGAGTTACTGAGCACACAGAACAGACTGAATATAGCGGACGGGAAGGTAATGCATGAAATGGAATTCGGCGATTCCCTGCGACCCAGAAAGGTACCGTACATCCCAAAGACATAAGATCCCGCATGCTGGAACTCGCACATAAGGAATCATCACGCCAGAGCAAACGGAGTTCTGGAGCTATTGAAGCGAAGAGAATTTTGGCCTCGCATGTCTTGTGATGTTACAGAATTCGTACTGATATGTGCTGGTTGTCAGAAGACCATAGAAGATAGACAGGAATGCCCCCGATGGTTGAAGTGAAAGCACGGAGGTATGGACGTATTCGGACCCCTACCAGCGAGCAACAGAGAGAACCGGTGCATGGTTGCGATGGTGGAGCATTTCACAAGCTGGGTAGAAGCGGTTACAACACCCGATCAAACCGCAGAAACGGTCGTCTGTATGTTAATGGAAAACGGGTTTCCAGTATAAAAATAGACACATCAAGGCCCGTGTTTTGAGGAAATACTAAAACGGTCAGGTATCAAGCGACTAAGGACATCTCCCTACCACCCACAGACTAACAGTATGGCAGAGAGGTTCAATCGAACAATGAAAAAATGGTCTAATCCAATAAAGAGCGCATCGTGATGGTTTGACTATAGACATCCAGCAGTGTATTTACGTTTCAGCATCCCAGATAAAAATCTTTACGAATATTTATGGCCCCAGCTTGCTTACTTTTTACCTTAGCCTCTTGGAGAGCCAAGGACGCGCCTTAGCAGAGAGCTAAGAGAGATATTGAGACATTTTCATGAAGTTTCACGCGACCACCAAATGCGCGCCGTTTGAAATGATCTTCGGGAGAGAACCAAGAACGCAGTTAGATATTGGGATAACTGAGGGGAAGCATTTGGAAATCCCAGACCAGGAGAGACGAAACCAAGAAAAGAGAGCGGCACGGAAGACTCTGTTCAGTAGAGCACGAAACAAGATCAGCTACGACAAAATAAACAAGCCAAGTCTATGGAAGCCGTTCCGAATCGGAGAGAGACTGGCGGTTCAGCGCGCCGAAATTTCGGAAGTATGGGTCGGACCCTACCAGCTAACTGAGCGGAAAACGAACAACTTTTGGGTAAAAAAGGGACAAATAAAAAGTGGGTAAGCGTGAAAGAACTGAGTCGCTGGTATGGCCATAGAGACGTTTATGAAATTGAGAGGAGCGGAGACCGTGGTAGTCGACGAACATTATCAGCGCTCCAAGGCCAGTCGAGCCCCGCGGGTGCGACAAGAGCAAGAAGTGAATCGAATGGCCAAACATCACATGATGACCCGAAAAGTGGTGACAACAGACCGGATGTTGGCCGCCGCCACCCATGAACTGATGATCTGAGATTTTTGCATAATTAATTGATAATGAACCAGAAGTTGGCAGATAATCCGAATCCGATGCGAACGTCACGTGATGTGTGCAAACGGTTCTAATATAAATAACCAGTTGTGTGATTAAAAATTAACGTAATAAATGTTCTGTCCGAAACGTGTTGACCTTTCATTCACTACAATGTTAATGAGCTGATGATGTGGATATGTAAACAGACGTAATAACATCTTTTGGTGACGTATTGTTTTAGTTTTCCTCCTGAGCGACAGCACTGTTTAAAAATTCGCTTTCGACTGGTTTGTCTATTCATTCTGCAGCTGCTTTCTAAATTTCCATCATACCTGACTGTTTTTGGCCATGTTTAACGCGTTCAAGAGGGAGCAGGGAACATTTTCTTTAATTGCTGCATCATTTAGCAAAAACCGTCTAAGATTTTCTGTAGTCATTGGAGCTACCGTTTTATCGTCCGCAAGCATGTACGGCACCATTCTCGAAGATGATTGTGTAAAGTATCCTTCTATGGCAATGGCCAAAAGTTTTCTATTAGTGTCAAATATGGCGAAAAAACGTAATCTGCAGATTATAGAACCAAGCTGTTGGATTCGTTCAACAACTTCGAACGTGTGCAACACAGTCTGCAAATCTATTAACTAATTAGTATGCAAACTTCAAAGAAGAAATGTCTACCAAGTGAGAGGCATTCTAGAAAACACAACCTTGACAAACGAAAGAATACTTGTTTAGTATTCATCAAGGGATATATAACGAAGGTACTTATTTGTAGTTGGATTGTCTTTTGTTGATGATGACAAACAGCCAGAACACGGTTGTGGTGTAAGTGAGGGTGGTGGGAACAGAACACTGCACTGCTCCATTGTCTTGGGTGCTTTGACAGGAGTCTATTTGTGATTCTGTATTTGAACATCGTAGCTCTTTGTAAGAACCCATTCAAGTATAACGTTCTTTACCTTTTTAAAAATATTTCGAGAGTCACTGAACCGAATCTTAGCGTCTATACATAATGACGACAGACAGTCAGAAACAGGTATGATAAATACCAATTATTGGGCTGATGGTTGGAAGTCTTATCGACCATTGACGACCATTATCGGTTTTACTTAGGCGTTGACGAGTCCATTACGACTGCTTTTGACATCCTCCAGACCTCAAATCAGAAATTGTCGATACAGTCACACCGCTTGGTATATTATTTGTCTTGTCGTTGAACCACATATTGAGAACTAAAAGAAAAAGGCATAAATCTGTATTTGAATTTAGTTCCAAAGCGCAGATCACGCGACTGATTGCATGCTGTTTGCACTCATCAGTATCCGCAAGCCTTGAAACGGTGACAAAATAGTAAACAAGATTTGAGCTTGCAAGTCACTGCTGGATAATGCTAACACGACCAGACTGTTCAATCTTATGTGTCCGCACACACGTATATTGGTTAAACCCGTGTTCTTGAACTAAAAATTCGTATATGCATGCATTTCGATGACACACCGCAACCGATTTCGTGCTTTTTCCCATTCCCCAAGTAGGGACAGTATGATCAGGAACCGCATGAGTTGAAACAGTGGAAAATGGTTTACAAGTTGAGCTTGTAAGCCGCTATTTGAGAAGGTTGAAACTGCCAAGTGAATTAACGATGAGCGCTAATCATGAGCCTTCGGATGAGAGACAAAACTCCACCCTTCGGCACAACATAAGACCAGAAAACGAAGAAATGATAGACGACGACAATCGCGAAAACTCGGGTTTCGGAAGGATTGCATGAGAACCATTCGAGCGAAAACATCTTCGAAAGGCATGCAATTTTCCAAGATCGGTCACACGAGCCCAGCCTGTGTTGGGAGGGCTAAAAGCGTACGAAATCGATGGACAAATCCGATCAAAGTGACAACCGGGACAGACATGTTTCATGACCGTGTTATGGTTGCTAGATTTGTCTAAATAAGAGAGCTTTGTTTTGTTATTCGCCTTGTGCATACTAAACGCGGTTGATCAACCGTATTTCTTTTTGTTGTGGGGTTCGTGGGTGAACGCGATTAGCGTTGAACCGGTTGACCTCAGGTACGAATCGAGACGCAATTTTCAATATTCGTGGTTGAAAAAGCAAGTAACTTCACAATGACCGCACAGTCAAAGAATAGAATAGAGAGAGATTGTTCCTCCCGAATCGGACCGTTTAGTCACTCTAAATGCCGCGGAGCATAAAATCATCATGCGCTTGTGATGCATATCGATCGAAGAAGGCCAACAACAAGAGCGACATCAGATTCATCGTGGCTTTTACTGCCATGCATCATAACGTCACCCCGGGTAGTTTCACTTGACAACACAAAAATTATGCAAACGCTCCAAGATGCTTACTGCAAGACCGCAGCAGAACATCGTTTCCACACATATCATGAAGCGTAAGTAGCCAATACGGTATGGATTCACGGGTACACCAAACCGGAATACGGGTTGCGCCTACTATGGAAAGGCTAATAGTTAAGGTCTTTAACTGCTATGCCACCTGGCGGTTGGGGCGAAACGAGATCAACACTGATCTGGATGTGGCGACTCAAACAGAATTCGTTTCCGGCATCCGTGAAACATGACCCGACCAGCGTATCCCGCGCAAGTTAACCGTTTCTCTATATCGACATTAACTTGGTGTAATGAGTGACTTCAACATCCTTCAGATGACGTCCTCACTTGTCACTACGTGCAAACTGTCCACGGGCCGTGCGTCATAAACCAATAGAACCGTGTGATAATTTCGAGATTGTAGATAAATTAAGTACTGAATAGCACGGCGGTCGAGGTCAAATAGTTTAGTTTTCGAGATTTCACTAACAACTGTAAACAGAGAACAAGTTTGCGAGCAATTGCTGATTCAATGAACTATTGAATATGATGGATGTTGATATATAAACACACACGAGACGTTCGATGACAATGGATCCATTAGTGAATTTCTTTAAACGAGCACCTCCGCATCTTTTGTTCATTCGGTAAGTCTGCATCCAATTTTAACTTATCCATTTGCGCTAAATTAAAAACCGTTTATAATCCGTCTTCGAATTTCCGCACCAGTGGGAGTCAGTCAATTATGATAGTTTATATGAAATTAAATGGATTATAGCATTGTGTGAAACCGATACAGGTGATGAGAATCAAATGGATATCCCCATATCTGTCTAACGGATTAAAGAAAGAGATACAAATCACAGAACAAACGGCGCAAAATGCCTGACGGTATGTAAGAAATCCTAGGCGTTCACAGGAATTATGATCGAAGTTAATCTCGGCACATAAGTAATTAAACTTAAGTTCTTCTGACAGGGAATGAAAATTGGTACAAAAATTAACCGGATTCAAATTTTCTTCAGAAACATGCAAATTGCGGATCATGTTTAGCGCACATGAAATTACCAGCATTTCACCAGACAAAGTGCCGCAGACTTGGAAGGAGTTTTATTTGGGCGGAATTAATAAAACGCAGTCAAGTAAATGGGCACTAAATGCGAAATTGTAACAACGCAAGGTGCAAACGGAAATCGAATTTTCGGTGGAATTCGCAGTATTTTGAAAATCTCATGGATGGTATGGTATGTAAGCCTGATTCAGGCAAAGTGCCGTACAGATACTGTTAGGTTGCCCAGGCCTAGATAGATATGAGGGGGGAATAGAAATGGTAGAGACTCCAGCGTGTTTTAGCATGCAGCTCACTACCGGCGGCCAATCAATTTAGCACGATGTTAGGCGCACAGCACAAAAATGCTTCACGATTGCACATCCGTGCACATGGATCGGCGAAATGACCAGTGATCTCAAAAGCTTGTCTGCAAAGTACGTTCATGCTGTCTGGGTCATACGTATAGAATGAAAACATTCGTACTACGCGAAGGAATTCAACCTGTGTAGTCACCGTTTCGGTTCAATGACGTTGCTGACAGAGGTGAAACCTCTCGACGTGGGAAAGACCTTGAATCGATCTCTCACATTAGATACAAATAGTTTAACGCACCATCT
>JACCGJ010020431.1:0-25477 GCA_013407085.1 Atriophallophorus winterbourni
GTATATTTTATTACAATATCCCTGTATATTTCATTATTGTTTTGTTTTAATGATACATGTAAATAGGTACACAATTTGAATATACGATTCACGCCGCGCTCGTGTTCTGCTTTGGAACAAGTATATCGCGTGTGACTGCCTGGGATTTTCATGCTGTTATTCGTTGCGAACTGTGTTCCGGTTTATTGCGTTCAATAATCAGAGACGTACTTTGTTAGTGGTGAAATCTCCTTTGGATCAACCGCTACAAATTGGTGAGCCCCGAACATTTTTCTTTTTGAAATTTTCGTTCGTACTATATAGTCACATTTATTTTGATTTTGCTGTCATATCTATTTTCATGTACTAGATGTATCTTAAATCAGCATTTTCTGATACGCCATCTGAGGATATTTCTACAGACATTATGACAAACTTTAGTCTTCCATCTTTTGGTATGAACGATCTTCGCCTCTGGTTCGCGCAAATTGAAGCCTTATTCGAGTCTTACAAAGTAAAAACTCAACGTGCTCAGTATAACCGTGTCTTTGGTATGTTGCTCCCTTCAGTCGCAAAAGAGGTTGCCGATTTAATTTACAATCGCCCGGCTGATAACCCGTACGATGCCATCAAGCATGCTATTATTTCACGCACATCTTCAACCGACGAGCAAAACCTCCGAAAGCTTTTGTCAGGTATAGAAATGAGTGATCACACCCCTTCACAGCACTTACGACATATGCTGCAGTTACAAGGAGACAAGCCTGTTGACGACAAAATTATCCGCGAATTGTGACAACAAAGTTTATCAGCAGAAGTCCGTAAAATGTTAGCCATTATGGATAAGAATACTAGTTTGAAACATCTGGTACGCATAGCTGATGAAGTACATGATATATCGCATGGTAGTACGTTATCTCATGTCCGACACACCACTGACGCGCATACAAGCATCCCTATCCAGAATGATTTTGAAGAGTTAAAATCGATGTTCAATTCCTTGTCGTTGCAAGTACAGAACATCGCACGATCTCGTAGTTCTTCTCGAAATCGTCATTCGCAACAGCCCAAGAAGCGATCGTCGAGTCGTTCTATCGGTTCAAGTTTATGTTACTATCATCGTCGTTTCGGTGCAAAGGCCCTGCATTGCACGTCACCTTGCACATATAATTCAAATGTGTCCAATCAGGGAAACCACGAAGCCAGACTGTAGACACGGCATCTCTGTCTGGCTCCCCTCAAAGCCGTCTTTTCTACGTTAACGACCGGGCCACTAACATGCGATTCCTCATCGACACTGGTGCTGAGATTAGCGTTATCCCACCATCCACTAAGGAACGCAAGAGCCTTTCGTCAATGACGTTGCAGGCGGCAAACGGCACGAAAATTTCCACTTTCGGTCAAAGATCACTTTCTGTCGAATTGGGTCTACGACGCGACTTTCGATGGATTTTCACGCTGGCTGATGTCAAAGTACTGATTCTGGGAGCAGATTTCCTCTCACATTTTGATCTTTCAGTCAAAATAGCTAAACGAAAGCTTATTGATAATTTGACAAAGATTAACTCCTTTGGTAATTCCTGCGATTCCCCTATTCGAACCATTCGTGTACTCACCCCTGACATTCCATCTGCGTTCAGTGACTTACTGAAAGAATTTTCGGAAGTTTTCAAACCCTGTACACAAGCTGCGGTCGTTAAACATATTGTTAAACACTATATTGTGACCCGTGGTCCTCCAGTGTTTAGCAAGCCCCGTCGTTTGGCAACAAAAAAGTTCGATGTAGCGAAACGTAAGTTTGAACATATGCTCGAACTGGGAATTTTCCGGCCATCCAAATCGCCTTGGGCAAGCCACCTTCACGTGGTGGAAAAAAATAAATCTGATGCTTGGCGACCATGCGGTGATTACCGTTCCCTTAACAGAGTCACTGTTCCCGATCGTGACCCCATTCCCCATATTCAAGACTTTGCACTTTCATTACACGCAAAGACAGTGTTTTCTAAACTAGATTTGGTGCGTGCTTATCACCAGATACTTGTCGCCGACGAATATATTCCTAAAACAGCTATTACCACACCCTTTGGTCTTTTCGAATTTTCAAAAATGCCCTATGGTTTACACAATGCTGCTTAAACCTTCCAGAGATTCATCGACCAAGTTTTCCAGGGATTATCTTTAGTGCATGTCTACATTGATGACGTCCTGATCCCCAGTTCTTCTCAACAGGAACACACAGAACATCTGCATGCTGGTTTTCAGCAACTTTGTGGCGTTGTGGTTAACCCGGATGAATGCCTTCTTACTATCGCTTCCTTCGAAATCTAAGGACATCTTGTCGATCAAAACGGAATTCGCCCTGTGCTTGATAAAATTTCGTCCATCAATGATTATCCTTGTCCCACCTCTCTTCGACAGTTACGTCGATTCCTCGGGTTAGTTAATTATTACAGAAGATTCATTCCAAACTGTGCCAACATCGCTCAACCGATGACGGATTTGTTACGCGTAACGAAACAACAATTTAAAATGAATGCCTATGCTGCTAAATCGTTTCACCGATTGAAATCTGCACTTGAAGGAGCATCTACATTATCCTACATGTCCAGGAATCCCAACGCTTCGCTTTCACTTGCCACCGATGCATCGCAAGCAGCAGTCGGCGCTGTCCTGCAGCAAAGTATTGACGATGTTACTCAACCGCTTGCATTCTTTTCTCGTCGTCTACAACCTGCCCAAATCCGCTATAGTACATTTGGCCGCGAATTGTTAGCTATATATTATGCTGTTCGTCATTTTAGACATTTGCTTGAAGGTGGCGATTTCATTGTTTGGACCGACCACAAACCTCCCACTTTTGCGTTGTCCGCAACAGCTGATAGATATTCACCAGGTGAGAAACGTCACCTCGATTATATTTCTCAATTTACGAGTGACATTCGCCATCTATCTGCTTCGTCGAACACAGTTGCTGATGCATTCTCTCGCATGCAACTCACAGCACTCAGTCGATCGAAATTTGAACTCACGCAGCTTGCAGAGGCTCCGCAACATGACAGTGACATGCAGCACTACCAATCTTCGTCATCCCTCCGAGTCCAACGTATTCCCATTCACAACTCCAGTTTGAATGTTTTGTGTTATTTTTTCAGTGAACATCCCCGTTCTTTAGTACCGAAATTACTTAGAAAATCCATTTTTGAACATTTTCATCCCTTTCTTATCCAGGCATTCGTGCTACTCGTAAGATGATCACTGATCGATTTGTTTGGCCGAACATGTATGCGGATATTAAAAATGGGACAAAAGCTTGTCTCCAGTGCCAACGCAGTAAAGTTCAAGGCCATACTCAACCGCTACAAAAGGTCATGGATTCGGAAAACAATGCAAAAATGTATGAACAGTAATAAATAATTTTTCATTATTTCTGGATGCTAATTCGGTTTCGTCAATTTTGATCAAGTTTGTGAGATTTATTATGATTTTTGGAAGCCTATTACTGTTTGCAATAAGCAGTTGCTAGGAAGAGCTCACTTACCGTCATCCGTAGATCTAATTTTTTAGATGTTTCATTTATTTGCCCATTATTTTTGGTGAAAATCTTCAGTAATTCAGATATACTATATCCCATGTAGTCATTAATAACCTGAAGGCTACTATAGTGTTACATCACAGTCCAGCCTAGTCAGGGAGATCAAAATTGAACTTCGTGTCGGCACTCACCCATAACTTAACCACAGAAAACGATAGGTCAATTTATTTCTGTTCAGTGAGCGTATAGCGGCTTGTGGCTAAGTTTCTGATCTAGAGTGTGCGACAAAAGAAGTCACTACTTTTCAAGTTTTTGTTCACAATTTCTTGTGGTTAGTAAACAACATTGTAGGAGGAAAATTCATCAAATAATAGACAAAGAGAAGACTTGGTGCATTCAAAGGAGACATGAAATTTATGATAATTTTCAATTACGGATAATCTTCAGGGAATGAATCAGGTCACACAGGATCCTTTCCTCTCTAATACCCTCGTTGATTTGAAGTATACATCTCTATCAAAAATAGGATTACACTTGCTTTCTACCCTTCCATTGAAAAAGAATTACGAACAATGCGGATACGTTTAAACTTGAACCGAAAATGATGGTAATGATGGTCTGTCATCATGAGTTCTCGCATATCTGCATGATTCGTCTCAAAAAAATTAAAAAGATTGATCTGCGATGGTATAATGTTGAGCTCTGATACTTTTAGGTATAACTTTCATACTTTTCATCTGATCGGCTTAATTGTTGGATGTCTATTTAAAAATGTACTACGACAGATCTACTCATACAAAAATTATCCATCTAAGAAATTTAGTTATTTGTGCGCATCACCCGTGGATATACTGCTGTTTATTCATTGATCTGTCGCTTTTATGTTTCTGCAGTTAGATCAACCCATCGCAGTTTATCACTGTCGGGAAGTAAGTACTCAATGATTTGCCAAAGCACACATACTCGATCTCGTGCCAGTGTGTGCGATAGTGGTAGAAAGCTTCTTAATGAAATGACCCCAACAAATAGTATTTCCTACATTACTAGCTTGTGAAAGACATATCTGTAAAATCTTAGAGTTTTATTTGTATTCATCCGTTTTATTATTTTTTCTGTAAATATGTTTCATAAATCACAAAATCGTGAGTTGCAATTTGTTACAGAATTTTAACTCGTTGTCTGATGACCAGATGTTGTATTATTATTGTTGAAAATTGCGTTATTTCTAATAAAAATGCAAAAGTAATTATTGCACTGATTTCACTTTACCAAATTCTAAACAAGTCTCAGATGAAAAGAATTTCGATTTTAAAAATAAGAAACATTTTGTGACATCTCAGATTTTGTACTCAGATTTAACTAGTAATTCAAGTTCGCTGAATTACTTAATGAATGAATTTAAAGACAACGTACGAGAATATGCGACTGTCTATCGTTCTATATAATTAATCTACTCTGTCAAATAGCCAAGCAAAAAGATATTGGTTCTAATATATTGTGGTGGTCGCCTCCCCCTCACTGATACAAATGAAGTCACAATATTTTGGTCATATATTTACGCTTTAAGCGCTTGACCAGGAATCACTTTGCGATTCTGCATTTCATCATCGTGGTTCTTTTTAAGAACCCTAAATAACATGCAAGTATAACTTTAAATGTGATATTCACATTTAAAATTTGACAAGTTATCTGGCCATCGTGGATTGCCTGTTTATCTTTGCTTTCAAAAATTTGAACATATTCATTTTGATATTTACATATTTTCCTCCTGAAATTGTCTTCATTTATTTCACTCGCCTTTCTCATATTTGTTTTAACCTTTTTCGCCATTATGGGACAGCGAGTAATTTTTGCTTGGACTCGCGCCATTTTGCTTATGGACGCTCGAAATTGCCAATTGACTTTATTCCGGGATTTTCAGTTTTGAGGCAATAGTTTACTTTTATATAATATTTTTATACCGCTTTTTATTAGACGAATCGTCCCATACACACTTCTAGCGTTCGTGTTTTTATGATATCGTCCGTAACAATAACTTGGGTATTGCTGTTGTTCACATGGAGTAAATTCTGCCATGTTCCTGTGTTTAAAAATATTTTCGTCTTTATTCACGTATAGGTATCATACATATTAAGATAATGTATGTACTAAACCTCATTATTTCACTGCTTCAACGGTGGCTGAATAGTGATAATTTATTCAATATATGCAGTGCTTCGTTGATGTGGTGATTGTGAACTTCTACATCAGCCAGTAAATAAAGACGTGCTTAATTTCAAACAACCTTCCACTAAATACTGCACATACCACATTTTCAGTTTGCTGTTCCTTCAACAATGATTGTCGTGCTACGATAATCAACATTTTTTGCACAACACCCCTCAAGAAAGGCAAAGGTGTTGATATTTTTCGATGTATCTCTTTCAAGGAGTCGTGTTATTTATTAATTATTCTTCTGTATTTCGTGACATCACTATTTCACGTGCGTCATGCGATTGCTATAATATTTTTTTATCTCCCTTAGATGTTCTATGTCAGTGGATAATTAAAATTCTGTTAAGTTTAAAGTTACTTCCGTCGGATTACAATTATTTGTACTGCATTCGCATTCTGATAAAAATGCCTTATTAAATTCACAGAAGCATAATTCTACCATACATTCGCAAAACACCTGCTTTCTCAGTACTATATTCTGCCTTTAAGTACTTGTTGTCCATAGATCCACGCAAGTGAGAGCCTAATACTATTTAAAAAATATGCCGAAGTAAGTTGGATTGCGGGCGAAGAAATTTTTATTCAAATAATAATGTAGTAGAGGTCACCTATATACCATATTGCTACTCCTTACTCATCAGCAGCAGTATTTTTATCTTGAAGATAGAAATCCTGACAATTCTAAAATTGCAAGTTATGCTGAATGAATACATTTCGAAAATATTAACCCTTGTTTACGTTCGTAAGTATTCTCTCTAGAATTTTTACTACCTTGTTATGAATTAGTTTGAAAAGATTCAAACGCATAAAAATATATTTACTGCTTAAGGATTCGGATAGGAAGTGCAGGATCGCTTAAATGTTCACAGAATTCAAAATTCGGCATCCCAAGTGCTCAAATCTTCCGGAGCCACTTCATCGTCGGGAATGTGTCTGTCGAAATTTGAAATGTCCAACCTAGACGATATCTGACGAGAAAAGCATAAAGACGATTGTTCTATAAATGCTAAAATAGTTAAAAATTGGACCTATTTTGACGACGAAGGAATTCCAAATGTGTACTGTAATAGTTTTTATTGCTGAATCGCATCCATCCAAAAATCAACATAATACAGATAGCGTAACTATGGATAATATTTTCAACTTAAGTTGAATTTTTAATCCATAACTAAATTTTCTGAAGAAAATGCGCGCACCACAGTAAAAGTTTGCATAATCAATGGCTTCGTAGATAAGTTGTGTTATTACTATGTCATGTCAATGGTTGTAACAAACTTTGAGTAATTGAACAATTCGAATAATTAACTTATCAGTTAATTTGTAATATTTCCATTCAATAACTAAGGTGACTTGATTTGAACAAATTCCATCAATGAAGTGGACTTGCAAGTGAATTACATCATTATAGTACTATTCATGTTTTTGAAGATATCAGACAAACGATATACATCATGCATCCTAACATATATCAATGAAACTATACTCTGCATCGATGCCACTGATTTTTTACCTCATTGTTTAGAAACAGTTTTGTGAAGATAATTTCATGGTCCCATATTAGTTTTACGGTCTCACCTTATCTTCACCAAATTACCAAGTATATTCATGCATAGATTTAAGTTCGTCACTTGATTGTTTGCAAATGTTGCTAAGCAGTAAGTTTAAAATAATTTTATGACTTCAAAATAATTTGCATTAAATGGTCAATATAATTTTTATCACTGGCCCACATTTCATACAGGATTTGAACTTCTGGCTATGTATTAACAGGGGAAATTTCCGAGGGATCATAATTTACAGGACCTATGTGACAACAATGACGTGGTCACGTTTTATGTAACTGAGGTAAACATCAGTCATCTATCGTTCAACGTTTTGTAACGAGTAGCAATATCTCTTGTAATTTAATTAAGGTGCGTTAAAGCTTATCGCATTTACGTCATCATTCGAATGAAGAGTACAACAAACGCCGCTTCATGTTATGGGCATAATCAAAGTATGGAGAAAAACTGCGAATGTCTCGATGAAGGTAATCCATCTGATCATAATATAACAACATACCTTTGGAATAATAGGTGCGACTAATGTTCGCGCCAATAGTCCGCTCCAATCAAACCCTTCAAACCAAACGTGCTTTTGAAGCTCAATAATTCCGCTTTTTCTTGTACCAAGGCGTTCTGTGGCATTTTCCCTGAAACATTGTTATAAATGAACTCTGGTTCATGACAGCTAGTTTTTCACCTTGCGAAAATCATAGTACTATTGAAAAAAATAGGGAACACAAAAGGAATAAGAACATCAAAAACAATCTTTTAAATGTATTTTAATTTAATATATTCAATAAGTAAAAGGCGGATAATTATAGCTAATAATTCCCATCATTTACCTCGTGTGCCGGGAAATTATATTTGGCACGTCAGCTCTAAAAATTACCACATATGTTTCAATTTTTCGATTGTTATCAAAATCGCATTAAGCCATCAATTAAACAAAAAGCTTATCCTAAACTTTTAAAACTGATTTCGGAATAAGGCCATGATTTACACAAGATTAGTAAAATGAAAATGAAATACCCAATCTCAAACAAATGATTTGACCGAAAAATGTTCTAAACCGACTCTACTTTGTGTAATTAAATGTTAAAATTTCGTCTAGAGATTGCTGTGACCTACACTTACTCGCTCACATTAATAGTAGCTAGTTGTACGGAAGCAAAGAAAAAATGAACTACCGTATTTGCAGTTAATAGTTTTTCTCCGATCTGATATTGCTGATTGCGGACGTTTCAACATCAAATTAGGTGACATCATCAGTTAAACTTGTTTTATAGCAAATTTTGGATTAGCATAATCCAAATTTATCTGCTGTGTGCAACCTGATCTACTGTGATTGTTTAAGATTCTGGCGGGCCCTTGTTGTTTTGGTGTTCTCGTCTGTCCGTATATTCAATCCGTTTGAACGTGCTCAATGAATTATTGCGGCGTTGAATACCACGCTTCGAGTTCTGCATTCAACGATGATTTGAGATTACCACAAAAATCCTACACCTACTTTGGATAAATATAGCTGAAAAACCTACATTAAAACGAGAAGTCTCATAGTCAACGTCAAAGAAACGGTTTCCTAGGATAAAATGAAAAACGGCTCGTACAAAATTTCGAGTTCTGAATTCGAAAAATATTATGTCGGCCAAACAGTAGGAAGGTTTAAAACAAGGATACATGAACACAGTCTGACTACAGGACATGATCACAAATCCTAAATGTCGTTACACGTTGATAGAAAACGACAATAATTTAATTGAAATAGAAATAAAATCATCACATTCGTAAGTTTTTCAATGCGTGATATTCAATGCCGTATTCAGTCAAATAACACTTTAAACTGGATTGAGTCTATGGACCAATAATAATACGTCAACAACTAGGACACTTAAGAATCTCAGCCAATCACAATAGATCATTTCGCACGCAGTAGATGAATTTGACCGAAGCTCATCGACAATTTGTTTCGAAACTATTTGAAACGATTATGTCATTCACCTTGATGACTAAACGTCAGCAATAAAGCATACTAGCTCGGAGAACAAATTTGAACAGCAACACCGTATCTGAGCCACAAGTATTCAAAACTATTTCGAACCTTTGTAATATTAAATTCGGGTGGCTTCGATTAATCTTAACGCAACAACCCGTAAATGGTTTATTCAAACTAGAATGGCCGAAAATGTCAAGTAAGATGCGCACAACAGGTCGAATAACATCATCGATTTAAATGTACAAATTTCCTTCTATATCCTACCGACCTTTTCAAAAAGTGGCTTATGAGTGCAAACTTAATTTACCATTTCTAAACTGGTTCAAGGCACGCGGATCCAGATCGTACTGCCCCTATGTGATGATTGTAAACAGCAGGAAACCGGTCATAGCGTGTGTGTTTGTGTTGAAGATGCACGCAAAATTGGATTTTTTCAGGCTCCGTATATCTATTTTTGTATAATGAACTACACCGTTTTCATCACTTTTATGAGATTTGAAGTTCACATATTGGCTAAAACTCCATTCTGACAATGAGGATTTATTTCTTGCTGATGAGTTTGCATGTTTCTCAATATGGAAGTATCTCGTGGAGATATGTGGTTTCAAGACAAAAGATAATGATATGCCAACAAGCACCACCATTGTTCAGATACAGATCAGTTTATTAATGTTAACTGCATCTGTCTCTGTTAAAAGTTGGTCAACAATGTCATTGAACAATTAAATAGGTTTTGACAGGCTCTTACTACGACATTAACAATCACATTTTAGTTTGAGAGCTGATAATTTTGTTGCACGAAAATAAGCATTTTTGATGCGGAAGCCATGCTATATAGTTCTTTTCCGTTAATAAATCGAGCTTAACTGAGGTTACTGCTTGAATATTCGAGAATTCAAGGGTTCGACGCTTTATGTTTATAAAGTTGATACTTTATAACACCACAGGATAACGGTTTTAATAAAAGTGTGAAAAATTTATTAGTATAAAAAATAGTGAATATCAAATGTATGGCTCATGACTGATGTTCTTTTGCATCTGCAAATCTAATTTCGCTTTAAACCTCGCCAAGCAGGAGAGTCCGCCACAATCAATACGGGAAATTGGGACGTAAAGGGTAAGGTATGTTGCGCGTCACTCTCCAATCACACACATCAAGCAAGTGTTTAAGTGGATGTTCATCGGTAGACACAATTCAACAGGTCAGAATAATATCGCGTCCTATTCTTCTTTGGGTAAAGTCACATAGGCTTAGACATCGCAATCTTTCGGTTTACGGTACATTGCGAAGACCCATCACTAACTTTGTTGCTCTGTGATCGATTTTATCAAAAAAATCAGTCAAGGAACCCAGATCTTCCGCATACTCCATCTTATTGCGAAGGTAGACGTTCATTATCTTTGGTAACGTTACCAGCGAGAATCGTCCAAATATTCTTTGAAAGATACCTACAAATCTGTAGAAATGTCGATATATATTCTAGCACTGCACCGTGCGCATTCTGTTTCCACTAATTCATAATTCAAGATGTTTTCCGAATGAGCTTCATGTCAAATTTTCAGTTCCAAATCTATATGTCCAAGGAACATTCTTGCCAAGGTGGAGCATCAAAGTTTCCGTATGTGGAATGTTATATCATTAATGGCCGCCTAATTTGAAATGTTGTCCAAATCAATTTTCAGTTTCTCACAATCATCTGCAAAACTGATTGGCGTCCAAACTTCCATATCATCCGCGAACAGAACTATTTAGTTTGATATGAAGCACGGATCGTTGTGGAAATCGGCTGGTGGTTCTGAACATTTGGGATTGCACTCTGTTTACTTTAACTCGGGCGTAGCGATCTGACAAGTAGTCGCAGAACCACGAAATAAGTGGTTCACATATTTCAAAACGTATCCGTTTTTGAAGAAGCAAATGGTGATTGACTCGGTCAAATGCTTCAGAAATGTCTAAATAACAGACGTGAATGCAAGAACTTCTATTTAACTCCTCCGTACAGTCGTCTAACGCTATGAAAAGAATAGATAGAGAAGAACGATGAAATGGAAATTCTTGTTGCGCTGACGAAAACAAATTACGCAATTCAAAGCGTGCAACCATTCTTTTGGAGACTATACTTTCCACGACCTTATTAATAACAGGTAATAGTGTGACGGGACGATAATGTGCAAAGTTACATCGGCAGCGCGCCTTTGTAGATAGGTGTAATCCCACCGGATTTCCCATATTTTGGTACCCCTCAAACAACGAATAGTTAAACCGGCTGGAAAGCGGTTCACAAAGCTGACAACGACAAAACCTAAACACATCGGGTGTGATGCCATCCGCACCTGGGGATTTTCTTACAATTAGTTTGAGCAATTTAATTGTGACAATCTCTAGATCAAAATTTCGCCCAAAGTTTCGATTATTGATTCGCCTAAATACTCACTGCGTTCCAATAAAACCTAGAGTAATAGATCGCGAGAACATTTGCGGTTTCCAACGCGGTCTCAGTGAGTTTTTTACCATTCTGGACGGCAAAAATACCTGGTTCGACTTTTGCTTTCGCGTCCATGATTTTGGACAGTAACTTCGGGTTGAGTTCCATTTTTGACAACAGCATTGATTGGTGCGCTTCCTTATCCTCTCGAATAAGTAAAGTCTGTTTGTTACGCAACATACGGAAATGTTGCCAAGAAGTAGAAGTATTGTTGGCTTTATATTGCCTCCACGCTGCTCGCTTTAGCGCACTTAACGTTTTATGCAAACAACAAAACGAAGTTCATGTACGCACCTTTTCTGAACAATCGTCTATCTTCAGTTTCAGGAAACCTACAAGTTCGTCCCATTGCCAGTCAGGGCTTATGTTGTTCGTCTAAAAATGGGGAATCTTCACGAACGATTTACTCAAGGCCAATTTATCTACCCGTCGAACCACCCCATTCGGAGCAAGCGATTACTGAGTACTACAAACATAGTCGAACAGAAGCACTGAAAGGTCACTAAGACCCACCGGAGCCTGGAATTCGATCGCTTTGATAGATTGTTCTTCCGATGTTACTACCCAATCCAAGACGGACGGGCGGTCATAAACTCGTTTCCGAGTGCATTTGTGAACATGGTTTTATAAAGGGACTGAATCCAGTACCTCTCGAAATTGGTATTCTAGCGTTTGTGGGGAATGAACGTCCCTGAGATAAAGGTAGGCAGGTTAAAACCATCCATAAGAAGTATTGTTGCTTGCTGAGTGCCAGTCAACCGCTGAAGCACTTGGATTAACCGTTCGTTGTACGATTCCTTATATGAAGGAAACCGGTAGACAACACCAATCATGCAGACTTCAGCGTTAAAGACGTCAGCGTTAAAGAACACCAAATTGTATACAAGATGGTGAATTCGGTGTTGTCTATTGGATGGCACTGGAGGCGATTATGATTACAAAGAGCAACACCAACACTTCGTTCGTTCCTTATCAAATTCATATTTAGAATGAATATATCCGTATCAATCAATTGGGAAGAATACCCTGTTCCGTAATGGTGATAATCTCAGGTGAGTAGTGCGAGCATATTTCGGTTAACTCCGCTAATTTGTTAGAAAGGCTTTGCGCATTTATATACCAACATCTTATAAAGTTTGTGGTGTTCAAATCATGCAAAATTATCAATGTTTAGACTCAGTTAGAGTCGGAATGCTCAAGTTTTATTGAGCCAACGCATAATATTTAGTTTGAAACGCATAACTAGGCGTTGATGGGTCGGTACATTTTGTTTGCTCGCTTCCGGCTATTATCCAGAGCAAACTAAACTTGACGTTTTGGGGTAGGTTTCTTCTATTATGTTTCCATTCACGTTTGATAATATCGGTCATTTCGGTTTTCGGGAAGGTTAGATTTAAAGGGCGAAGAGTTTGCCCTTTATAGTTGGCAGACTGCGGTATCCTAAAAGCATCCACAAGCTTGGCTTTTTTAATACCGATTGCTTCGGCTAGGTATTTCCACTGTTTGAGATCTTGCTCAGACTTTACCTGAGAAGTTAATTCAGCAGGATCTCCTGGAAGTACAAACGTTCTTGGATTATTTCATTCTCGAGATTTCGTCGACGTCTTTCGCTTCCACCATGGTAGATCTGCATGGATACGAAATGTATAATTCTGAAAACATCTAAGAAGGCAAGCGTTTAAGAGTACGGTTTCCTCGTCCTCCGCAGATTTGTAAAATGCGAGGATCATCGATGTGGTTAGAATTCAAGTGGAGGTTCAGCCAAACTATTGATGAGGGAGGTATAATTTCAATTGGTCATTTTAGAATTGGTTTTTCTGAATACTTTCTCGTTTCCGTTAAGTTGAGAAGTCACCGATCCCGGCGAACACTGACCCATTTTAGTCATCATATGCGCTTATCTGGGCAAATGTTAGTCTGATGGAGTATGATGGATTTTCTCTCTCTCTTCTCTTTTTGGAAGTAACCTGTAAGTCGGGCAACAATGTGCATTTATGACGTTTCTATCAGTTTATTCAGTTTTGCACTCTGGATTCCGGTCCATTTAGAAGCGTTGCAATTATACTCTCTCGCGGTTTAGCCTCCAAGGATGACGCTGATGGTTTGGCCTTGCAAACCTAACAAACGTAACAAACACCGGGACAATTATCTCTATTAATAATGGATACCAAATCCGAGGTCAGCGATTGGTCGCATTTTGCACGCAAGTTAACAAGCAAGCGTAACACGTGACAGACCTCGCCTTATGACTTACTGACTTTTGACAAACCGTACACATGTAGCATTTTTCAGTGGTGTATGCACAAGCAATGGTTCCGCCGAGCGATTGATGCTAAATATCGTGAGGTCGACAAAAAAGCGGTGATCACGAATACGAGTAAAATCAGAATTGAAACCTGCGATACGCTTCGCTAGTTGATTACACGATGTTGAAAAATATAACCAGTCGATGGCGAATAATAAGATCTTTCCGAAGACGTTAATCCGTTTAAAGAGATGAAGAGTATTAACAACGTTGCACGCGTAGATGCAAGTTGGGAAAATCACGAGAAATCCGAATTTGCTCGTATTACTGAATACCTCTACGAGAGTTGGATATCCAGATTGGTGACTTCGAGTGTACTTCAACAAGGTATAGTATATTCACGTATGTGTAAGTGTAAGAATAGTATATACTGATAATCAAAAGCTCAAAATAATGCAACCGCACGCACGATGGGCAGGAACAATTCGGGGATTTTCCACTCGAGCTAGAGAAATTTTCAAATACACCCGGATTTTTCCTAATGTCACACATGTAATACTATATATAATCTTGTTCTGAACATTGCACACAGTCTCCTTCGAAACGTTCTCAAAAAACACATCACATAGCAAGCATGCACTTCACGTGTTCACTTAGTACCATTAACTGGGTTGAATTTCTCCTGACACTCCACATCAGCTACAAAATCAACGAACAAAAACTTGTTTCACGTCGAAATAAAAATAAAAATATTCTTACCTACATAATCCTTTGATCAAACATTGAGCGTTCCGTGTGATTGATTTTGGGAATTCTATAGCATTGATGCCTTTCAGAATTATGTTGTAAGTTCTCATGGGATCCGGAGAAGTAAATGGTGGACTAGAATTTCGGGATTAAACATAAAAATAAGAAAGAAAGAATGTTATACACTTACATTTGATAATGTAATACGTGAAAATAATTAATAGAGCATAATGCATGTCTTTCTTTGTTTTGATTGGCGTTTGCCTCGAGTTATATGGCGGACAGTATGCATTAAAATACGAAAGTATGTCGAGATAATCAAATTAAAAATTAAAGTTACAATTATTTATAACAAATTGCAATCCTATTATTATAGACTTATACATAAATTTCTCCGCCTCCATTTTTCTAAAATTAAGAAATTTCAAATATTTTATTAAAACCATCCGAAACAGTTTCAATGTCGGTTTAATTCTCCTAATTTCGTTTTTATCAAATGAATTAACTTTGAAATAATCAACTCTAGAAATTCATTTTTCGAGTGAATCACAAATCATATGTAAGAATTATCATGTTTAGTAATCGGATATTGTTCACGTTAGAGTTGGTGTTTCATCCAATGGCTGTGTGCTTCCATTGAAAACACATTTTAAAAGTTTTCATATTCTGACATAAGAAGGAATTTATGGTCAATCATGATACTTAAGCAAACTTGATAAGTGAACTCATGAAAAATTTGTCTGAACACGGATGCAGCTGAACTAACTCATTAAATATTCACAAAAGTACCAAAGTGATTAGTATCTGATCTCCACGACTATCGCAACCGAATATTTATGAACTAATTACAATTTGAATACAAGTACCCAACGTCCCGACAAACGTTTGAAACTCGTGGGTAGGATTTCGTGGGATGTGAGCAACACATCACTTTGGGTAGGATTATTCAAACGGAAATTTTGGGCGGCTTAGTAACTACAGCACCTTATAAACAAACTTTCTTTAGCCCTGTAATGTGTCATCTCCGAAATGGGGAAGCGTAGATAAAGCTATCGTCTGGTGAACGCAGATCACGCCGCCAGCGTGCAACTGACGCCGATCGACCGAATACTGCTTATTGCCGTGAGTGATGTTGGAGAGATTGGCACACCCGAATAAAACTGTTTAGTCATTCTAAAAGCTGCGGAGCATGAAACCATCATACGCGTGTGATGTACATGTACAAGTACAAAGTGATTTTAATGCATCCAGGGAGAAAATGTTTTCAGAATATCACAGTTTCTGTTGATGCGGTTATCATACTGGTATATAATTCAAATCTTGGCGATTAAAATGTTGTAGCTGAAAGATGAATAACCAACACATTCTCAAACAGATTGTCTCGAATTTTTCTTTACGCTTTGTCTGTGGAAATGCATCATATGTGATTAAATAACAATAAAGTCGTTTTAAAACGATTTGCATATAAACCTAATAAACGTTGCCATTTTTGACTTAGGAGGTTTTGTATATTATAAATGGAGCAAATAAGACTCTAAAGCATTTTCCAAGCATAACAGATATAGTCTTAACCAATGGTTCTAACACTATCACGATCTAACATTTTATGCTTCATATAAAAATAATTAACCATGATAAATTAGAAAATTTCATTCGTGAATATTGATTATGTTAGAATCGAGAACAACAATGTCAAAAAACAGCATAATTTGAGGAAAATAAAAAGGGTATTAGCATACCGGATCGCAAAACTAGCTGTTAATATCGGATCAGGAATGCACTGAAATAAAAACTCACGTTCCGGTAAGCAATTCGAACATAAAAACCCCGACAGACCACAAATCTGCTGCAAAATCATGCCCTTTGTTAAGAATAATTTCCGGAGCTAGATACTCGGGGGTGCCACAAAACGTCCAAGTTTTATTTCCGAAACCAATCTTTTTCGCGAAACCGAAATCTGTCTGGATTATAGAACATTACTACCATAACAACATTGTGATAGTGTCTTATAATAATATAAAAATGAATTCCAAATATGATTCTGTCAGAACAATTTTTGGGCTACAAGCATTTCATGCAAATGTTGACAAATCTCAATTGTTTCTGAGCAGCACATCGTTTCGAATTAGCATTGTTGAATGTGCAATCATATGCTTCCCTGATGAAAACTACTTCCAAACGAAAACAACTAAATTAATATTAGCACTAATTAGAGTTTGAGTGATTAAATACCTACACGAATGATGGTATTTGATATAATTTTTGAATAACATTCCCTTGTACAAAGCTTTCGAATTGGAGATGTATAGTGGGAGAACAGTTGTATCGTCTGCAGCGTCAGACCACGTGAACACAACGCCGGCCTCAATTTTTCATGTGATTTTGCAACGCTTGTCTAATATTTGTTATCAAATAACTAATAATAATCAAAATTATAATAGTAATAAATAAACGATCAAACAGCAATAGGAATCACATGCATAAAATGAATTTAAACAGAGCTTTCGACTTGATAAATAAGTGGGGTGGCCAGATAGGTTTGATCAAATAGCTGAGCTCAGCTCAGTCCTCTCTGTGCCGGGTGGCACATGAGGCGAAGACAACCCGACGCCAGTGGTTTCGGTCTGCTGCTGCTTCCGTTGCCGTCTGCATTGTGAATCCTTGTGCACGTAGTTCACGTTCCAACGTTCTGCGCCAAGTTTCCTTGGGCCTTCCCCTTTTTCGTTTACCTTGCGGAAGCCAGTGAATGGCTACCTTCTCATGCGAACTGGGATCCATCCTGCAAACATGACCGAAGCATCTCCACCGTCGTCTTTTGACTACGGTAGATACCACCTCCAAACTAGTTTTTCGCAGAAGCTCTTTATTCGAAATTGTATGTGCCCCAAAAATTCGTAGAATCATTCTCAAGCACTTAGTTTGAAACACGTTCATTCTGCGCTCAATGGCAGCGGTCATCTTCCAGCATTCCAATGCATACAGCAACACACTCAGAACGTTGCTCTTGAAGAGTCTGATTTTCGTGTTATTGCTGAGAACAGAGTATTTCCAAATGAAATTCAGCTTGCAGAATGCTTGGTTCGATTTCCCGATCCTTCTCCTGACCTCATCTTCACAGTCAGCATTTACTGTCAGTTTGCTCCCAAGGTAGACTGTATCTGTAACCTCACTGAGAGGTTGACCGTCAACGAACACTGGTGGTTGCTCCGGAACATTCTTCTGCATTACCTCCGATATACCAGCGTTAATTTCTAAACCCACCGTCTTGCCAATAGCCGATAGTCGATCGCTCTTGTTCTGGATGTCACTGGTCTTGCATGGCAAGAAGGCAACATCATCCGCATAGTCCAGGTCTTCTAGCGGGCCCACTGGGGTCCATGGAATGCCTGCTACCCTACCATCGGTCAGCTGTCTCATAATATAGTCTTTTGTTAAGGAGAAGAGTATCGGTGAGAGGATACATATTTGCCTCACTCCCGTACGGACATCAAACTTCTCAGTGAGCATTCCATTGTGAGCGACTTGGCATTCAAACTTCCCATAAAAGGCTTTTATGAGATTTACTATCTTTGATGGTATACAATAGTGACGGAGGATTTTCCATAACACTGGTAGGTGAAGGCTATCGAAGGCCTTCTGGAAGTCCATGTAAACCACGCATAGCTCTGCATTCCATTCATGTGTCTCCTCCAGGATCTGACGGAAGACAAAGATTTGGTCAATGCAAGATTTTCCTTTACTGAACCCGGCTTGCTCTTGTCGTAAAATGGATTCAACTGCATTGGAGACACGTCAGAGAATGATGCGGCAGAATACTTTGCTCGTGAATGATAGAAGCGTAATACCTCGTCAATTAGTGCAGTAGCTCAAGTTACCTTTCTTGGTAAGTTTGATTATAGTACGCGAACGCCAGGCGTCCGGTATCTGCTCAGTATCCCAGATGTTCTGGAATAGGTCTCGCAAAACTTTCGGCGTCGCTCCGGTTTCCGCCTTGAGCAGTTCGGCATACACTCCATCTTTACCTGGTACTTTCCCATTTTTCAAACTCTGGATAGCAAATTGCACCTCTTGGAGGCTGATGGGGTCTGTATTGACGTCGAGGTCTGTAGCTGCCTCAGGTATATCGACGTTGGTTTCAGGCGGTGGGCGGTTTATATTGAGCTCAAAATATTCTCGCCATCTGGCTAACTCTTATTTCGCATCAGTTATTACATCTCCACCATGGGTCCTCATTTGTTGATTGCTTGCCTGACTGCGATTACAGAGCTTTCGATTAATCTGATATAACGTTCTCAAATCATTCATTCGTCACGCCTCTTCTGCTTGTTGTGTCAGGTTTGATCAAATAAGAATAGGGTAATTTTGAACATTTGCGTCGAACCTTCTAAAGAAGTGAGTTACATTATGTATGTTCATACAGCTCATTCATCGTTAAATTAATCACAGCCTTCTAGGTTGGGGGTAATAATTTTTGGCATAAATTAGATGCCTTAAGCATCTGTTTTACTGCCTAACGTACATACGAGGAAAGGTTGAAAAAGCTAAAGCTCCCCACTCCCCTTCAACGTAGACTTCGAAGTGACGTTATCCTTACTTACAAAATATTGCATACTCCAGATGATCCACTCAAACATTTATTCAAATACCGTGAATCAGGAATTACACGTAGCCACTCAGCGACACTACAAATTCCCCATTCCCGTACTAATTGTCGCCGATATTTCTATTCGGTACGTGTCTGTTTCCTGTGGAATGCCCTTCCCGAAGCAATTATCACTTCTCCCTGTATCCAAACATTCACTCGAACCTTGGACACTTATTTGTTACACAACGAATTGACGATGCCTGTGTATTGACTCAGGGTAAGCATATTACTTGACTCCAGTGACATCGTATAATTGTTTTTTACACCTCTTATTGAACGCATATTTACTATGATATGGTAATTGTGAAGCTATGTGCTTTTTGTAACCATAAATTCTTGAATCCTGAATCTTGAATCTTAACGTGATACAGTACAAGCATTGGCTATTTACCAGAAATGATACTATCAATTACAAAATTGAAGCATGCAATATATAGTTGGAACTATTCAACCACACTGCTTACGATGTAACACAACCAGTGCAGTCCTCGATTTTAGTTAAATTGTCATCATTTCGTTAGCCGAGTTCTTTTCAAGAGATATAATTGTCAGAAGCTAATTCAAATAATTGAAGACAATCAATTATACATGCGATATTCAAAAAATGACGTCCGAAAATCACAGTTCATCGAATAAATAACGAATCTCACTCATGTAACCAGTAGATTCTCAGTATTAATTGTCATTCGGTAAATGTTATAAAATGCACAGAGCAACATGCTTTAGTAGAGGATAGTTCAACCCTATATATTTTATCCAACAAAAAAGATAAAAATGGTCAAGTTTATCAGAAGTCGATCACCACTAATTTTATTTACTAGAGATTGTTGTTTGAATTATTAGCTTGAAATAGTTTTTACAAAGCAATACTTGCAATTTGCGCTCTTTAAAATAGCGCTAAAGTTCCGGGTCAATCTTATACTCACAATTTTATATGTTACACAGTAAATCATATTTTCGAGAAAATTCACATTTAAAAGTGCCTTCCAACAGAAAGTTAGAATATTTAAATTTCTTTCCACCAATAGATACGTTTTATTCTAAAGTGGCTGTCTTTTGGACGATTATCGTTATTTTCGCGACTACTTATGAGTATAAGATTCACTGAAATCTGCCCAGTTCGATCGAGGCGAGAAAGAGATATTCAGCTACTAATTTCAAATAAAAGCAAACATTCTGGTACAAGTCTTTCTTTATTTGTTACTAGGATTAATTTCGTAACGATGCTTTCTCAATTCTATGGCTTATACTAATTTGAGTGTTTTTCAGTAAGAATTCATTTATAAATGAAAGCTTCAATACTGTTCCGACACATCTTAAGCTTTGTATTGCTCCGAACGTGTACGAAAGTAAACCAGTTTTGATGATAGAATGAACAATGCATGAAATTCTGATGCCGAATGATTAGATTGTCTTGATTTCAGTCTTTTGTGACTGCTTTCTTTTAATTTCGTCAAGGTTTAAATATAGCTTCCAGTTGGACAGCTACACGCGAATTAGATTTCCGAGATGTAATGTCCCGTATCTTTTTTCATTTTGAATCACTTCTGAATTTACTCTAGGGCATCATTTTACAAGATAATAACCATAGGCTAACGTAGCTCACCATCTTACAATAACCAATATCGTCCAGTAACAAATTTTCTGGTTTTAAATCGCGGAAAATAATCCCTTTACGATGCAAATATGCGATTGCTTCAACGACGCAAGCGGTGTAAAATCGCGTAGTGCTGTCATCAAATGCACTACGGTTTCGCAGGATTGTCCACAACTCCCCACCCAGGCAAGCTTCAAGCAGGAAGTATAAGTAACGGCCATCTTTGAACGTACGATACAACCTGCCAAAATGCAACCGAGGTTCTGCATGAATAAGGATTCTGCACTTACATTGTATGAAAGGATTGTAAGGATGTCCTATACTGTATCAAAATCGTACGAAATCAATCCGAAAACGTTTATGACAATTGATTACGACAATCACGATATAATAGATTAAGTTATATTTTTCTTTTGTCAATTGCACTAGAGTGATAACCAAAGTTGGCTTCGAGCACGAAGCTAATCATAGTTATGAAGAAACAGGGTTTTAATTCCCGATTCTTTCTCAACATAAACAACATTCAATAGTTTTTCAAGGGTTGGTTCAGTGGATATTGTCAAAGCAATTAAGATGTTGAATATATTAGAATGTTTGAGTCAACAAATTCATCTGTTGTCTCTCAGGTGCATTTTAGTATTTAAAATGCAAGGTTTATTGAATAAAATAGACTAGACTATTCAAGATCGCATAATGAAAAACATGCAAAATAATAAAGAAGCATACAAAATACCATTTGTTTGATTTCAATTATATTGTTACACATAGTTCGTTAAATAAAGTTCAAAAATAGCGTCAAGTCAAGCATTGTAACTCTTGTAAAAAAAATTAAAAATTCCGAGGACGATGATGATGATTGCTCTCAAAAATATATATGGAAAAATTTTGAAGCAACACCATAGCCTTGATTTCATTTGTGACCATTCTAACTCAACGACAGTGGCAGTCTTTTGGGTGTATAATTTGAGCTTGACGTTGTTTTGGGATGCTATCAGGGAATAAATTTATTTTCAAGTAATATAGTATTGCGCTCATATCGTATGCACATAAATATTACAACCGGTTTTGGCTATTTGATATTATCAGGAGGAGACTGTGAGATTAGTTTCAGTGAGGCCTGAAATAATGAAAAGTAATAAAGAATGACATACTTGACAGCCACCGTTAAACAGGGGTCCTACAAACGAGCTGCGGTAAGTCCAAAACACCACATTAGTCGGCAATATGCATCTTATTCTTGTGCGATTAGCATGAATTCATTTTGTGATTCTGTGTTTGAATACCTTGGTTCATTGTAAAAACCCTATTAAATAATGGTTTTCAAATATAACTTTGTGTAACCTAGAGTACTTTTAAAACACTTAACATTGTGAAACTCGAAAAACGTGCAAATTGACCTACACATTTTTAAACAATAATTTCTGTGAGTACATCACATGTTGTATGTTCTCTAGAGGGAATCGAATAAATATTATGAAATTGGGATCAGAACCAGTGCACTTTATTAAAATCATTCATTGACTGTTTGCACATATCAGATTTCATGTATTCGTAAAAGTTATTTCGAACATGCCAGAATATTCAATAAACTTGGAAATGTAGGAAGAGCCTGCATGAAAAAGCTTTAGTACCTTAGTTATGTTAAAATATAAACAAGAAATTATTTGGCATAATTTGTTCGGTAAGTTAACAAATGCCTTACTTGATGATAAACTCATTATTCGTTTCAAGTAATATTTCTTTCTCGTTCAAAACGTGCTCTTGTTGGCGTGTTTCCGTGATAAATCGCTTCTTCAGTTTCTTCAAAGCAAATGACTGGTTTTTATCTTTTTTCCAGTAGACCTGCGGGTAATAATATAATCTTTTGATTATATCTACTATATTTTTACATGGACATTCAAAGTTTATAAAAGGACACACCTACCAAGTGTACTTGTCCGAAACCGCCAGTGCCAATCGTGGCAACAAATTCAAAATCTTCGAGTAAGACATTTTCAAACTGTGAGTTTCTCTGTCTTTTTGTAGCAAATAAAATGAAATTTCATAAAGCAACCAACGCATAAATGTTAACTAACCATATATTCAGAAAATTACCTTATAATAGGACCGCATTTTTCGTCGGGATATGTTCGCTCAAAGCTGACAAGGTCCTTGATCAAGAGATTGTATGACCTTGAAAAGGTTGAGAATTTACGAAAATTCGAACGTTCAGCATGCTACGGCGTTTTGTACGCAATATAACCATTTTATTGTTCCGCAGTGGGGAAAATAATTAAGTAGCAAGTTCCGGTTACTCGAATGTTTTACCAATTGGAAAGTTCAGATTTACATAACATAAAATACATTGATAAAGCTATATCTTTTATATAAATATTTAGTAATTTGGACTGGAATTTCAAAAGCAGAATTCTCAGTCTCAACCAAAGAAATAATATATTCTTGTTTTCTATTCAAATACCTTTCATTTTTTTTCCTAGAACGAATCATATAATTTGCAATGCTGCTCAATGAAGTGATAGTAATACATTATTCGTTTCCCGCGTTTGCAATCGCTCAATTGAATTAAGAAAATTTAGGATACCATGATTGTTCAAAAGAAAACAAAAGTTTTTTGATTTTCGCTATCCAATTCACCCAACAATGCTACGATGTGGTCACTTGTTGCTTTTTGCAAAATTAAATATAAATAATTTCTTACTCGCATCAGGATTTACTGAACATTAATGCCATTATTGTATTCAAATCGATCCAGTTTATTATTTTGCACTAGGTTTCATATAGAATGACATAAATATATATTAAAAATTTTCGGAGCATTTCACACACAACATAAACGCATATTGATGCGATCCTTATATCTGATCATAGAATGCAATCAGATCATGTCCACCATGCAAAAATGACCTTGTTGATTGCATAATTATTGATCACAAATATTTTTTTTAGCTCGTTAAATTTGTAGAACAAATTTTCGTGTGATAGAGATGGGAGTGTGGCATATGCTAGCATTGCCGCGTTTACAAATAGCAATACAAGACCGGATTTGCGTTGTAGACTTGCTAAAATATAGACCAATGTGTCCAACACGATACGTTGAATAATTTTGTATATTGATATAAGCTTACAACATGAGATCAACCAAATAATTAAGGTTTATTCATACACATCGTGATGCTCACCTCTTTTTCTAAACGCACACATCACAAATGAGTTCCGTCAGTTACTTTGAAGTCTTTATCCCAAACAATTATGTTCAATTACACAATTACACAATTATTCCCTTTCAAGATCACAAGGCGCACTAAGTCAACAATGTATTGTGATGCTCAAACCCTTGATAAGGTAAGTTTATTCGAGTTGATGGGTTTTTTCTCAGAATATCCATTGAGTAAACAAAACTCGTGATTTCGAAATTCAATCAATATATACATATTTGTGATGATTAAAATTTGACTAATGTTTTTATTTTCACATTTCCGCTAACAGAATCTCATTATATCAGAAAAATCTAACTTCAAATTGCTGCAAACATATACATTGATACACTTAACCTGAACAGAACATATTCAATTGTAATTTTTCGCTCTGACCACAATACATTTGAGCGCTCTATTTATAAGCATTTATTCCGGTTATTACAATCAAACATATCAAAACAATCACCAGTATTACCGGTAACAATTGTGTAATTAGCCATGATGTAACCGCTTGCGAACGGAACTAGCATGTAACTTACTCACGATCCAACAAGAGACAATCTACACCATCCGGAGCAGCTGCGATGATATTCGCGGTACGTACATCCTCACTGTCACAAAAAATGAAAGATCTACGTTATGAAATGAATTTCGTTGTCTCCATGCAACATTTTGAGTAGAACATATATGTATTATTGAGCAATTTATATTATTAAAATATCAGTTTTGATTTCTTTGCTCTTACTCCCCACTATCGGTTTTGTACGGATTGCAATTGAGCTATCAATGAAACGGTCTCAATTAGAAAAATATTTTACTTTGCAATTTAAATGAGTGTGGAAATCCGATAAGTTGAGAGATCAGATAATAAAGGAAAGAGGAGTTTCGTATCTATTAAAGCACAGTAACGGATTTAGATGTTTCGCATTAATAGATTTAAACAGACACACAAAAATAGTTAAACATCAAGAGAAACACCATACCATACCTTAATTTCTACGGATCATCATGTTTTATCCATATATTGTATTAACTTTTCTCTAATGAAACGTAGTCAGTCATAATAGGAATAAGTTGACAAGCTAAATTGACAATGGTGGTAAAAATTGATCGATACCTTGTATACAGTATTTTAAACCGTTTCGGTTGGGAATGAATTGTTTTTTATGATATTTGCTACTGCTTGTGGGCCGAATGCAGATGATGTCCATGCACTACTTAATGATACCAAACCTGTCCTCTGTGTTGGAAAAGTGGAAGGCTCTCACGCTGCACAACCGATAGGTTTCGATATCATT
>JACCGJ010020432.1:0-10223 GCA_013407085.1 Atriophallophorus winterbourni
TTAGAGATTGAGATTATCCTCCATTTCCCAACGGGCACAAAGATAGCACATACACACAATGAGAAGCCCAGAAGTCGAAACACAGTTGAATGGAATCGTGTAGGGTAAAATGTATATATTGAAAGCGTGATAGTTGCAGAGCCGGTTGGCTGACTTGTTGTTGACAGGTCCTGTGGTTGATGCCCATCTGGGTTGCTAGATGCTCGACATTAACGATAATATAAAAATAGGATAACCAACATTACCATTTCCATTCACAAAAACACATAGAAAGACATTGACATCCGCTACTTAGTGTTGTGCAATATGAAGTCAAACGATAATATTTCACTTAAAATACAAAAGATGCAGCAGAAATTATTGTCTGTTACAAAATATTCTGTTACGTGCTACTTACAGCAGGTCATATGAAATGTTTTGTCATCAATTCTTTCCGTTTTAACAATAGCATGTAGTTATTTGCGTGTGGAAATTTGCTGGATAAATAAATAAATAATTTATTCTTGGATCTCCATGGCATGATAAGCATGATCAATAATTAACAAATTGATTGTATGAAGAAAGCCCAATATGTATATGAAGTCTCACTGCGAATTCCTTCTCTTTTCCTCTTTTCCTATATGTGTTCAGGTTAAAGTAACCCGACAGTATCATATCTCACGCGCATTCTCTCACTTTATGACACTTTGCCTGGATCCAAGCTTTTGGTTTTATACATGCTGTGTGCTGATTCATTAACTCATCTTTCCTTCGTATACATATGTCATGCCTCTCTTTTCCTATGACAGCTACTGTATTCACGTTCTAGAAGATTTAAGTCTTTTGATCAGACCTTTGTCTCTTTCATTCTCTGAACGTTTGATTCAATTTCACACTACGCATGCATACAACATGTAACAAGAGAAAACAAAAACATGAATATAGATCGTTCAATTGGACTAAATTGATGCGCAAAATTATAGTTTCATTTTCTTCGGTATAGACGGCAAAGGGTGGCCCCGTGTAAGCCGCAATATACACTGGTAATTAACATAGTCTAGCCATTGGATAGATCTCCATTCAGCCGAACGAGTTTCATTTGACCGTGAAGTGCATTTCAAAAACAGCCAGTAGGCATGTAGGCAGCAAATACTTTTCCCAATAGGGCAAACCATATGTTAACTATCCTGTTGGATGAGGTGCACTTCGCAGCAAGCCGTTGAATTCTTCGATTCTTAATATCCATGGCATGACCTCTCGTTTCGGTATTTGGCATGAGCGTAGAATACCTAGACAGCTCGTTATCCTACTCTACCAACAGGATCCGCTTTGTCATCAACAAATCATATTTGATTTGACAATACTGGATGGAAAACTAGTAGGGGTTTTATTTGACGCTATTAATAACTCAAGGAGTTAATGAGATAACCAATTTGTTGCAAGACGTTGCACTCACTCCAACGCATTGCACGCCCGTAAAGGTGAGTCTCATGTGCGCGACCTATAACATCTTGAACACGTCAGCTGTTATATCAGAAGGCGATCTACGAATTGCTCGTAAAAGTGGTTTGCATTGTCAATCTTGTTCGCAGTATCAACTTTACTTTTAAAGAGTCGGAGAGTATAACCCTAAAGTCCTTATCATCAGCTACTGGCCCAATGGTATTGCTTTCGATGTAATATGATCTTCGCGGTCGACCTGATCCCAGGTGAAGAAATGCAATTTTCGGTCTTTAAACGGAAGCAACTACTTTAAAGACATGGTAACAACCTTGGTAATTTCTTTCTGCAGGATATCGCATTGATCAGGGTAGATGCCTAAGCCCACAATTTAAGATCGCCTGCAAATAACAAGCACGTTGATTGGATCACAGAAAGGGACCGAGAACAAACCCCTGCGGGAGACCGGAGTTTGCATCTCTGGGCTCAAAAATGCGTTCTTCACACAAACACGATTCTTCCGCCCAAATAGAAAATCTGCAATCCATTCAAGAAGAGAGCCGTTGATATTCAGTGCCTTCAGCTCCACAATCGGACGGCAATGAGGTACGTGATCGAACGGTTTGGTAAATTTTAATGAAAATTGCATCAACTAAACTACCAGAACCGATTATCTTGCACCAGTGCTCACGCGCTGTTAAAAGATTGAAGTCGCATGGTCTATGTTAGGAGTATCAAGGCGGTTCCGAGTTTAAACTTTTTGATTTAAGCATACAATTCTTCAGCTCCTTCGCCACTGTCTGTTCCATACTCTTCCCGACAACGGATTTCACAGTAACATGTCCATAGTTAACTGGCAACTAGAATCCCCTTCCTTAAACATTGGCTCCATTATACCTTGTTTCCAGCTTTCAGGCAAGCGGGCGGAATCCATGGACCTTTAAAATATATGGGTCAACGGGGCATCTATGATGTATGCTAGGTCTTTCAGCAGATGCGGATAAATCCAACCTGGACCTGGCTTGTATCTTTAGCTATTCTGAAAATTGACCAACCGAGTTTGGATAACTTACCAAATAATTTAGGGAATCTATTCGGCTGACTACGTTCCATTGTATACACAGAGGCATACTGCGTGTGTAACAACTCAGCCTTTACATAATCTCAATCAAATCACATAACTTCTTGAATCACCAAAGTTGGTAAATGTGGAGACGTTCTCGTTATCTTACGCATATAGGCGAAAAAACGTTTTGGGTATGATTTCGATTTCTTTTCCAAGGTCAAATCGAATGCAATTTCATTTTTTCGCTTCTCTGTGGTGAAAAATGTTGCAATCCTGTTTATATTCAAAATAGTCTGTCACTGATTGCTTATGTGCATTATCTTTCCGAAGACGTTTACATATTTTGAGCAAACTTCGGGAACATTTTTCCATCCCAAATAGGCCTCTATCCCATGGCGAGGAAAAATCAGGGGCACACAAGCATCTGTAACTTTCGTGATATTAGACGAAACGTTTTTCCACATTAATTCCAATGGCTTGTTAGATGGTGTAGACCAATCTAACCGATTTGTTGAGGACACGAGTTCTTCCTTGTTTTTGTCGTTCAAATATGTAGTTTTGTGTTCTGTCTTGTTTTTTAAAAAAAATATACTATTACTACTGGCGAACTCGATCCGACTATTTTGAGCAAAGTGGTTATATGGTTCATATCACTAGTTTCCAACATTACTGTCAGTAAGATTCTTCTAGTCAAATTTGTAAATGCTAGTGTTAAAGGTCAAGATTCGATTGCCACAGGCTGTTTGAGTCTTGCTCCATATGGCTGTAATTTAGAGATATGAGAGAGCTCATTCTCACTATAAACCCGGATGTGGTAATTTTAGAAACTTTTGTTCAATCAAAATATGACATCTATCTTAAATGGTATATTGTAGTAAAAATGTGACAAGCAAACACTTCAACCTAAGGATATTGTGCAATATGATTCGCGAGTTAAGGTGATAAGTTGAAGGAGGAAATAAGTAAGCGTATATGGTCCCGTTTGGGAGCAGAACATGCCCTTGAAGCGTATAAAAGTGCAGTATTATAAAGTAAACGTTATAAATTGAACGAATCATATGAATAGCGAGACGTACTTGAGAAATAGAATGAAAGGATAGAGACAAATTTCAAAGTTGTAGATCGTTTGAGGCTCGAGCTACATGCACATGGAAAAGTGTTTGCGACAGTCTAACCTATTTTTTGATGGACAACCTTAAAATGGTGGTCACGAGTATGAGTGGAGGAAGCAAGCACGAGCATTTCTTCACAAGTATGTGTTTTATCAGTTGATATTATGAACGTCAATATCAGGTCTCATCGATTCGATGGTATATTGATGAGAATAAATTTAGCGCGTTGTGACGTTCATGGTACCTAAGTCAACTGAAGCACTTTGATCAACCTTGTTGCATTACGTCGAGGCCGTTCAAGTAAAACGTAACGTTTTAGCCACCGGATCTGAACGGAAACAGTATACCCAAAACGTGGACTAACTTACGCATTCAGAAGAGACCAGGAAACATAATTCAAAACTGGTGAAAGCACGTCTCAAAGAACCGAATATGGCTGCCTTGATGCATTGAACAGAACAATTTAGGTAGTTCTAAACCAGCGCTTCAAATTCTCCCCTTGTTAGCGAACGATGTGCGGTGCATCGCCAAACTTATTGGTTTGGTTACTTTGTTTATGGATATTTCGATATTTCCCCGTATTAAACGACAAGTGGTTCGACACAGATCAAGCATAAAGTGAATCCAAATCGACTGCAAGTCACTTATATCGGCAGGGCAGTTAATCAGTGAACATGAGGAGTGTTCATTTAATTCCTTTACATATGAAGATAACCAAAATACACGTGGCCCGAAAAACAGAATCTTGATGTACACAACGTTTAACTGGGAATTATACGGACATGGTCTCTCTCCCATAATGGCACGTAGATTTCTAGAACTAATGAATGCAGCTGTCCACATTGAGACTGAAACACCAATTTTCAAGACCATGTGTTGTAAACTTTGTCAAAGGGTTTGAAAAAGTTTAAATGGATTAGGTCAACCCGCTAACCAGTGTTAACCAACTTGGTATAACTGTCTCTTTCCAGAAGTAAGTTGGAGGTCTGCCAATGGCCTCTAAGTAGTCCACGCTGTTCGCTAGTAATATGACCTGAAAGTTCCAATGCATTCAATATAACTTAAGAAATTGTTGACTGCATAATTTTGGACATTACAGGAATTAATGTGACTGGGCAATAAGCAGCTGTTACAGGCCAAGATTCGGTTGTCAAATTCTGCTTGAGACTTACTCCATATGGCTACAATTTATAGATATGAGAGAATGGATGAAGCGTAGACTCTACCTAGATTTTAGAAAGGCTTTTGAATCCGTTAATCACCGCCTTCTGGAAATTATGCTACCAACAAAGGCATACGGAATAGTATACTGCATGGATAAAAGCAGATTAGACCGGTAGAACAGGTAGGACAGTTAGGACTGGACAGGTAGGAAATCCAGAGTTCGTGTAGCAACTAAGCTGTCAAACAAAACCGACGTGATCAGTGGAGTACCCCAGGGTCAGTACTACGTCCTGTTCTATTAATTATTTCTATTGATGACTTGTCGTCTGCATTGAAGTACCCATGCTGCACTTTGGCGGAAAATGTGAAGTTCATCAGAACAACGGATAATGATACCTTGATGCAAGACCTTGAACGGGTCATACACTGGTCATACGAGTGAGACCTCCCACTGAACCATATTAGGAGTCAACTCTTGTCAGCACTTGTAGATGAGATTTCAGTCAAGGAAATTCTTCTGTGTTAACGCCACACAGTGTGTTAAGTATTTGTGGTACTGGTTAGGACTGACTTCAAATGGTAGAACCGATGCGCCGTTGCAGCTCAACGTTCTCGCAAAGTAATTTTTCGGCTGAGATCCGTGCTATTCAGCAGAAGACCCGATGTATTCCTGCCAATTTACAAAGCATCAGTTTCTCCGCATTTATAATATTGTGTCCAGGTGTGGTTACCTTAGAACAATAAGGACATCGTTTGATTGGAAAGCGTACAGCGTCTCGCAATTCGCATGATTAAGTGTCAGCGACGGACACATTACGCCGCACGCCTGAAGTTCGTAGAAGTTTTATCACTAACTCGCCGTCGTTTGAGTGAGGACCTAACTGAAACCCTTATGTCTTGAAGGAATTAATGGCGTTATAATAAACGACTTCTTTGCCTTAAGTCCCGAGCTGGGTACCCGCTGTCATTCACTCAAACTTGCTAATGAGCGTTGTAGACTAGACTCCCGGAAAATATTTTTCAGCCTCAGGGTGGTCAATGTCTGAAACCGGCTTTCAGTAGAAGTGATATCTTGGGGTTCTGTCGCGAGTTTTGAAAATGGTTTGACCGCGCTTGGGTAAGCTATTTCCTCAATTCTCCTCGCAATTGCTATTCAAGATTAGAGAGTTCACAATTTTTAGCATTATCTGGTAAATGAAGTAAATGAGAGAGTACTGTTTTTATACGCAAATTTTCTTTATTTGAACTCTCACCGTACACATAAAGAGAAATTGATGATTTAGCTGACCAACTGCGCTCACCCTGTTATATTTTTGCTGACGACGTAAAAATTGTCAATATGTAGAAGAACTCGATCTGATAAATGATGTAGAAGCTGTGACTACTTAGGCGGTCATGTGGGAACTTTTCATTTACCTAGAAAGATTCACTTGCTCTATACACTGACAGACAGCATGATTGTCTCTACGCCCGCAGCCCACACGTAGTTCCTCAGGGTAAAATCTACTAATTACTTAGGAATCATAGTCTCCGCAAACTTTACGAAGGCCGATCAATGTTCTGCTGCAGCTCAAATGGCCAGGAGGGAACTCTTTAGACTACGTTCAGCCCTCGCGTGCAGAAAAGCTGAGATGCTGTTGCCACTCTACAAGGCAATAGTAAGGCCACATTTAGGATACTGTATCCAGGCTTGGAGGCCGTATTAGTAAAAGGATATAGTGAAGCTAGAAAAGGTTCAGAAGCTGGCCACTCGCATGAAATCAGGGTTAACATACACCAACTATGAAAATCATCTATTAGCATTAGGACTTTTCTCGCTTAGGAGGAGGCAACTTAGGGGAATCTAATAAAGACCTTTAAAGTTGTCGAATTATTGAGCTGTTTCGAATTCGATCACTTCTTTCGGTTCTCTCCTTTGGTTGGTACACGTATGCACAGTCTAAGCATAGTAAACAGCAGACCAAGCTGGAATCCAAAGCGCAACATTTTAGCATCCGTGAAGTGAACGCGTGGAACACACTTTAAGCAGAACTAATATTGGCAACTTCAGCATTTGCGTTCAAACATGGGCTGGACGAAAGGTGGCTGGTGCTTTTTCCGGAGCAATACCCTTAAGGCTGAATCCCATCATATATATTGTCAAAAACAACACCAACAGAAAACATTAAAATGTTTCGGCAGTGGTGGTTGCTACTCTGCAGCTTTCCACTGAAAACAATTCTGGACACTTGATTGGCTCGTTAGCCACTTCCTGTCATATGTGAACTGAACTGGACTGTACTGACAAATTCTCAGGTCGCCTGTCGAAAGAATTAGCATGAATGTTTCGTTAATTTTGAATTTAAACGGTCTTCACGACGACTTATAATACATCCGATTATATGATGCCTCGTTTTAAATGTCATGTTTTAAATGTAAGCACAAATTTTCCATAGCTAACATCTCACCGGATGGTAATGAGAATCTCTTCCCGTTTTTCTCAGTCGCAGTTAAAAATACTGGAACCAAAGTACGGCCTGGAAAATACATGACGTATCATTGCATACGACGAGGATACCAGAGAACAATGAACCAACTTTGACAGTAGTAGGCGCTCCTTTGAAGCTTTCCATCGACAGAAATTCTGCACGCTCGATTGGCTTATCAGCCATTTACAGTCCTGTGCAAAATGAACTAAACTGAACTAATACCGACCTGTCTAAGGCGATTGCCTTCTCAGGGTTTTTCACTAGCGTTCAAAGACGGAATAATTTTTTAAATTCACCGCTGAGTCTGCTTGGCCTGACACCTGGTGTCCGTGTATTAGATGAGTTGTCCTTCAATGAGGCTGAGGTGTATGACGCACTTATCCATCTTCGCGTCCACAAATCTGAGGGACTGTATGGTATCCACTTAATTATGCTTAAAAATCTTGCCTCGGTGCTTACCGAACCGTTTTGCAAGGTCTTCAATTATTGCCTGCAGCTGGGAGTGGTTGCGAGTAAGTGGAACGAAGCCATAGTCGTGCTAATACCCAAGGGTGGTTGCAGGTTAACTGTTGGTAAATATAGACCTGTCTGCTTGACTAGCATCGTCTCAAAAGTACTCCAAAAACTAATTCGTGACAACATCTGTCAGCATCTTTGTCTGTTATATCTACTGAGTGTAACATATGGATTTCTTATGTGTAGATCCTGCCTGACTAACCATCTTAGTTTTTTCGATACTGCCACTAAACAGATGGATGAAGAGAAGCCTCTCGAAGCCCTCTACTTAGATATTATCAATGCTTTCGATTCTGTGAGTCACCGCCTCATAGAGATCAAGCTAGCAGCAAAAGGCGTACAGGGTAGTCTACTTACTTGGATAAAAGCATTCCTTGCACGTTGGACATTCAGCCTTCAGGTTGGATCCAAGTTGTCTAGCCAAACCGACGTGGGGTGCTTCGAAGTTCGGTACTCGATACTCTTCTATTCCTTATTTTCATAGATGACTCGTCGTCTGCCTTGAAGTGTCCATGCTCCATTTTCGCGGATAATGTGATGATCATCGGATCAACGGATGAAGATACCTTGATGCACGACCTTAAGCAGGTCATAAACTGGTCATAACAGTGGGACCTCCAACTGAACCTTATTAAGAGCAAACTCTTGTCAGCACTGGTTGATAAGATTTCGGTCCAGGTGTCGGCAAATTCTCTCAGTGTTAACGCCACACAGTGTGTTAAGGATTTTTGAGTACTGGTTAGGGCTGACTTTAAATGGAAGGACCAATGTGTTGCTGCAGCTCAGCGTGCACGCAAGGTACTTTTTCGGCTGAAATCAGTGCTTTTGAGCGGAAGACCTGATGTATTTCGGCCACTGTACACAGCATCAGTTCGGCCGCATCTCGAATATTGTGTTCAGGCGTGGTGTTCTCACTACAAAAAGGACATCCTTCGACTTGAAGGCGTACAGTGGCTCGCAACTCACATGACTGAGGGTCAGCGAGGGAAACCGTCTGGTGCACGCCTAATATATCTCGATCTTTTCTCCCATATGCGCCGTCGTTTAAAAGATGACTTAATTGAAGCCTTTAAGGTCTTGAAGGGTTTAAGTAGCGTGCCAATGAACGACTTCTTTACCTTAAGTCCCGAGCTGAGTACCCGGGGCCATTCACTTAAAGTTGCTAAGAAGTGATGTTGGATAGACCTCAAAAAACACTTTTTCAGCATTAAGGTGGTAGACTTCTGGAACATTCTACCAGAAGAACTTCTATCCTGAAGTTCCGTCTCGAGTTTTAAGTAGGGTGTAGCGACCAAATCGTCACTGGGGAATAGTTTCTATCAAGGAAACTAGTTACCTGCTACAAGTGACGGTCCGGGAGTGACGAGCATTTATGAATCGATCCCAAATCAGAACAATACGTCAATTTACGCTTTACTATATTGAAAAAGACGATTAACAAGCAAAATATGACAAACCTCAACGGTAATCGAATACAGGTTTCAATGCAAACCCAACGTGTCCAATAAACGGGAGTCAAACAGCTCAGTTGAGAACACGAAAAAATTACCGTTTTCCAATAACGGTAAACACGGGTAACGGACAAATCAAAATGTGCGGAAGCCCAGGTGCAGTTAAACAAAGGAACAATGTTCGGGAAAGAAAACTCTCACAGATTCAACATTTAGTTTAAATGTAATTTTCAATTTAAAGAACAAACAAAAAATATCACGGGAAATTTATGACACAAAAAATGGATAAGGAACACGGGTGTAGGGTGGGAAAAAATTTCTTCCAGTTCGTTTGATCTTGTTGACCGAAAGAGGAATTTTCAAGATATCAACGCGGATTCATACACAGGGTTTGGACCGAAACTAGGGTAAGTTACTTCCTGAATACTCTCCCTAATTGCAATACAAGCTGAGGAAATTCACCTTTTGCGTTATGCCATTATTCCCAGTAAAAGCTAGAGTTTTCTTTTCTATACGCTATTCTACTTCAGCTGACCTCTCACCGTGCTAAAGATGACAAACTGTTTTTATCCAGCTTCTGTTATAACGCGGTGCTCCCTGAACACAATATGGAAAATCTATTGGCGTCGTGATCGTCGAAGATTTCAAACAGACAAAAAGGAAAAAGGTTTTGGCAGCTGTGGGTGCTCTCTGCAGCAGTCCACTGAAAGAAATTCTGGATTCTGGACGCTTGATTGGCTTGTTTAGGCCACATACTGTCATGGGTAAACTAACCTGAACTGAACTGATGATTTCGATATCTTTTTCCGGTTCTCTCCTTTGGTTGGTACATGAGGGCACGATCTTAATTCTTTCCGCAGTACTAATCTCGCCAACTTCGGTAATTGCATTCAAACATGGGCTGAACGAACGGTTGTAGGTGCTCTTTTCGGAACATTATTTTTAAGACAAAATCCCTCAATATTTATGATCAAAAACCACAAAAATATTTGGAAAATCCTTTTGAAACACAAAAAAGCGAATCTTC
>JACCGJ010020434.1:0-21349 GCA_013407085.1 Atriophallophorus winterbourni
AGCACGGTTGAACTTGTTGGATATAGAGTGCGCAAAAACGTAACTGTTCAATTTTGGCTTAGAATATCTAAACGAGAAACGTCAGATTTTTCGGGTTCAACAACACAAGAACCATCTTAGTCGATTGAAACTATATATCATCATCAGAGACAACATTACACCAGTAGCATGTACCGAATGATTAACTGCCACGCAACCATAAAAAGTAAAATCCTAAAAGATGGGTGAAGTATAGTTTTGTCAAGCAGATATAGATTGAAAGCAGAAGTAGCCAGTACCCGGAAGTCAGGTTTTATTCACTTCAGAATGACAGTATGAGAGCTAAAATGGAAAGAGAGAGACGTGAGTAAAAGTAGGGTAGCAACAACAACAACAACATTATCCCCGGCCAGAATGTTCTATCTAGATTTCTCTGTTCCGCAATACATAAGGCCCGGTACGCTGTTGCTGAACAACCAATTCTTAGGCATTTTCGGAAAGCATCCCGGAGTCCAATGTGGCAGTATCCTGGTCAGAACGCTGGTTCAGTGTGGCATGCTCGTCATACAAATGAATTTCATCAGGAGCGTCAGTAGAAAAATCTCCTTTTGGTGCTAAATGGCGTGTAGACACTGTGTCCTGACGTCCAGTCGGGAACCGTACATGCGCATACCTAGGGTTGCATTCGATCAGTTGTACTTCGTCTACCAGGGGGTCAAGTTTAGATGCTCGGTAATTGCGTTTCATAAGCATATCTGCGGAATCTGACAACCATGGCGGGAGACTTCTATTTGGAGTCGGTCGTCTGGTGTTTTGAAAGAGGCGCTCATGTGGGGTCGAATTGGTTGCAGTGCAAAGGAGGGACCTTACGGAGTGTAAAGCATCTAATAAGACGCTCTCCCATCGATCGGTTGATAAGTTTCTCGTTTTGAAGGCCAATGATATGGCTTTCCATAGCGTACCATTCAGTCGTTCGACTTGCCCGTTGCCTTGAGGGTTTTAAGGTGTAGTCCGGCTCATGGCGATCCCTTTATCCAGCAGAAACTTTTTGAGTTCATCTGACATGAACGCAGAACCACGATCGGAGTGTACATAGGATGGCATTCCGAAGATGGCGAGTAGTTGTGAAAAACAATTGATGACAGTTTGCGCTGAGGTGTCTGCACAAGCAAAAGCGAAAGGGAACCGTGAATATTCATCGATCATCGTCAACAGGTAACGGCTGCGAGTAGCTGATAAAAGTGGTCCTTTGAAGTCTATAGTCAGTCGTTCAAACGGTTGGGTTGCTTTTATTAAGTTTTGTCTATCTGGTTGGAAGAAACGAGGTTTGAGTTCGCAGCAAGCGCTACACCTGGAACCAACACTTCGGATTTCGGCGATAGAGAAGGGTAAATTCAATTTTCGAACGAAGTGAATCATGCGAGTTACACCTGGATAGCACAAGGACTCATGTAATGCGACCAGATCTCGATGAGTTGATAAAGCCCCACAGTAAGCACGAGAAAGCGCGTCGGCTGCAGCATTTTCTATCCCTGGACGGTAAATTACATCGAATCGATATGGAGATAGCTCCATTCTCCAACGCAAGATTTTATCATTTTTAACTTTTGTACGTTGCCGATTGTCGTACATGAAAGCGACAGAGCGTTGATCGGTGACTAATTTGAAATGATTGCCAAGAAGATAATGCTTCCACTTACGAACTGCTTCTACGACTGCGTGGGCTTCTTTTTCAACAGAAGAGTGATGTCTTTCAGATGGTGTTAGCGTCCGAGAGAAAAAGGCAACAGGTCTGCCATTTTGATTCAAAGTCGCCGCGATTGCTACATCCGAAGCATCAGTTTCCACCGTGAGCGGTACGTTATGATCAATTGTTACTACCACTGCGCTCTCTAGTTCCTTGCACAAGGCCCGAAATGTCTCGACAACGTGCTCCGGCAACGGAAAAGTTTTATTGTGGACAAGTGGATGGATTTTATCTGAGAAGTGTGAAATCCATTGGGAATAATAGGCGAACATTCCCACAATTCTCTGCTGAGCTTTGATGTTGCTAGGCAGTTCTAGGGTTCGAAGCGGTTGTAGTCGATCAGGATCAGGTTTGATTGCCCCCTGTGTTACCTCGTAGCCAAGCAATCGGATAGTATCCGAGCAGATGATACTCTTGGAATCATTGAATGTTATGTTGTACTTCTTCGATGCGATCAGAAACTTTTCTAAATTACTGTCATGCTGAGTTTTATCAATACCGCATATGGTAACATTGTCAATGTAAACGAAAATATCTTCTAGTTTCTCGTTTTCTATTATGACATCCATGATACGCTGGAAACTGGAAACACCGTTTGTAACACCGAAAGGTATTCGACAAAAATGATATAATTTGCCACAAGCCTCGAAAGCGGTGAACTTTTTGTCATCATTGTGCAGGGGTATTTGATGATAAGCACTCAGCAGATCTAAAGTACTGAAGTATTTGTACTGTGAAACTTTTTCAATCATTACGTCTATACGTGGAAGAGGATATGCATCCAGCTGGGTGTACCGATTTATAGTTTGACTGTAGTCGACAACCAGACGTTTCTTATGACGTTCATTCGTCGTGACCAAGACCTGGGCTCTCCACGGAGAGACCGACGGTTCGATGATCCCTTCATTCAAAAGACGCTTGATTTCTGAACGTATGAACTGTTCGTCCGGGACGGAATGTCGTCTGGATTTCGTTGTTATCGGTTTGCAATTTTTCGAGAGATGATTGAAGAGTATCGGGGGATCAACGTTAGCAGCGGTTAACCCACAAATAGACAGAGGTGGTAGAGCACCTCCAAAAGGAATTTCCACCTTTTGATGCAACTTCAAAAAGTCATGACCCAAAAGAACATCTGAACATAGATTCGGGAGTACCGAGAATTTGATGTTGTGATAGGTAGAACCATTGATTGAGACTGAGAGAAAACAATGACCGTCCGTATAACTGGATAGTGATGTGTTGGCCATTGTTATGAGGTTTTTTGATTTAGTTACTTTGAGAGAGTTTCCAAGCACAACTGGAGTTGAAATATAGCTTTCGGAACTTCCCGTATCGATTAGAGCCTCGAGCTTTATCCCGTTTATGTACAAAGGAATCACAGCTTTGGATAAACTTTCCGGAGCTGAGGTTGAAGCAAGAGCTGAGATGGTGGAGTTAATCGCGCTGGGCTTCGTCTTGCGGGAGGACAGGCAAACAGACTGAAAATGACCCTTTTTGCCACAGGCTTTACAAGTTGCATCACGAGCGGGGCACTTCACACGAGGATGTCGACTGTAGCCACAAAAGAAGCATTTGAGTGTCGATACCGCGGCTGTTATCTCCGTAGCTTCGGTAGGGTCAGCAACTGAACTGGTGGATTCGGAAGTCGTACCACATGGGATATTATGGTTCTGATAAGTATGCGATTGTATTTCGGCTAGCTCCAAAGAGCGTGCTTGTTTGAAGGCTGTCTGAAAATCCAACGAACGCCACTCGAGTAAACGTTGTCGAATGCTATTTGATCGTATGCCAGTGATGAATGCGTCCCGGATAGCATCGTCACGGTATTGTTCGGCTGTCACGGCTGTGAAATTACATTCCTTTGCCAAGGACTTTAGTTTTAAAGCGAATCGATCGAGAGATTGGTCGCTTTCTTGTTTACAAGTGGCAAGAAGATGGCGTGCAAACACTTCGTTTTGAGGCTGCATGTAGAGATTCTTGAGGACAGAGATGGCATCGTTGAAGTTGTCGCACTCAGTTATGTAGTCGTAAACCGCGGCGGAGACAAAGTTGATCAAGTAATTGAGTTTAACTGACTCTTCAGCATTAACGGCGGCGATGAAGTTCTGAAAGGTTTTATACCAATGATTCCACCGTTTCGCAGCTTCAGGAGAACTGGGGTCAACGTCGAATCGTTCAGGTTGAAGATGACGTTCCATGATCAAGTATTCTTGAAGTGAATAAATTGAAGTATAATTTTGTCAAGCAGATATAGATTGAAAGCAGAAGTATTCAGTACCCGGAAGTCAGGTTTTATTCACTTCAGAATGACAGTATGAGAGCTAAAATGGAAAGAGAGAGACGTGAGTAAAAGTAGGGTAGCAGATGTGCACAAAGGCAATGTCATATTCACAACAATGGGGAAGAGTGGGACTTAAATAGCTACGGATTCTATAGAGGATTAAACGCAAACAAATTGGGATGAGGTGCCTACACCTCGAATGGAACATACATTCAGACAAGTTTCGTGAACGAGTAGAGCGACATCAGCATGACAGCTTCCTTGTGGCTATATAGACCAGATGTGTTGGTGATACATGCTCAGTCGTGCATGTTTATGATTCTAGTTAACCTAAAATGTGTCCAATTCTTCAAGCCACTCAATCCCTACCTGTGCAGTGGCGTTAATCTGGTCAACTAATGTCGGAATTGTTTCTAATGATGGCGCTGAGGTCGCATTGTCAGGCTGGATTGCAATCAAAACCCCATGTACCCAATAACAGTGCTAGAGTGGTGCTAAAAGTAGACAATAATAGATGAGGCAACATTTGCGGTTTTTCCCTATGCACACGAGCCGTGTATTTCCGTCCGATTAATGTGGAGTTGAAGGGAGTGATCAAGTTTACTATCGAACTGCGCGTCATGATTATTACTTGCTTGTGCTGTACTCCTTTGCACGGATGTGCAATCGTACATTACTTCTGTGCTGTGCGGCTAACATCGTGCTAAATTAATTGGCCATCGGTGAAACAGGCTGGAGTCTCACTACCATTTCTATTTTTCTCATATCTGTCTAGGCCTGGGCAACCTGACAGTATCTTAGCCCACGGGCAGTCTCTGACTGTGCGGCACTTTGCCTAGATCAGGCTTGTGCGTTCATTCACGCGATCAAGTTGAGCATCCATATATCTAGCAAGAATAATCAGAACTCTCTGAGCGTCGTAAGAGTGTACTGAGTTCGTCGTTTAAAATATATTTGTTTTCATCAGTGCTACTATTATTCGAAGCATATGTGGCTACTGCGAATAAGCAGCGCTTACTTTGAGTTCGGGTATTAGTGCTGATAGAAGTAGCCCGTCGGACGGCACACATCCTGCTATTGACCGGAATCCAGTCTAAAAGTTAGCTTTTTGCACGCGAACTCAGAGCTATACCTACACCCGCTTGGTCTGAGGAGGAAGCAAAAAAATCACCAGAGCAGCGCAAAAAGTATCTGTTGGAAACAGTTGGCGCAGTCAATTCGATTTTCGTAGAGGGATCATAAAGTCTTGTCTCTGACAAGCAACAAATGCTGAGAGACAATGAATCTAGACGGTAAAAGCAGCTTGCTGGCATGATTGACGCTGCGGAAGTGTGCGGTTTCATAAAGTGAGTTTTGGGTTTAGGATATGTTAAGCTTAGAAAAGGTTCACATCGGCCGCTTATCATACTGGACGCGGAAGAGGATTGGATAAAAAAAGATTGAAGAGTAGGGCTAGCAGTAGCTTGTTTTCGCTTACCCGTCCTGCTGTATGCAGCAGGTATGGCAACCCGATTTATCGTGTGCCATCACCGATGTACTATAAAATTAATGTTATTTGTGATTGTCATGGTGGTATTGTCGTATATCGCTGTCTTGATTGAATGCAACCCAACTTACGACAGGGTACGACTACTTAATGGTCAAGAACAGTCGGTGTCGCTTCGTCAACTCGCGCCTATTGGAGAGGAACATAATGCAATTGTTCCCGATGTCGATATTCTGTTACAACCGCCAAAACAACGAGCCTTCTGAAACTTCTTGCAATCAAGAACCTATGCGGTTCTCTGTCGTTTATCAATGCATGCCATATATTGTATCAACAAGTTGTTTAAATTGTGGTGAATTGATTGTAGAGAACCCAACGAGCAGAGAGTAAGAAGATCCGAGATTTGGGCTTTAAACAACTTGTTGATACAATATACGGCTGAAAAGGGAGAGGGATGCGTTTATATATGGTCACGAGTTTATAATAGAAAAAGACAGTACAAGACAAACGGACAGCGATATACTACAGGTATATGTATCTATGTATGTATGAAAGCACAAGCCTGATCCAGGCAAAGTGCCGTACAGTCAAAGACTGCACGTGCGCTAAGATACTGTCAAGCTGCCCAGGCCTATACATATATGAAAAGAAAAAAAGAAAAGGTAGTGAGACTGCAGCCTGTTTCAGCATGCAGCTCACCACCGATGGCCAATCAATTTAGCACGGTGTTCGCCGCACAGCACATATGTGCTGAACGATTGCACATCCGTGCAGATTGGTCTTATATGGGCTGGGATACTGCCTGGTTGCCCATGCCTAGAAATGAGAACAATTAGGGTTCACGACCAAAGTCTGTGGCGCAAAAGCATTAGCCACAAGGCAGTGAGTTGAGACCGAGTTCGTCTGCCATTTATCCATCGAATTTCCTGTTATGGGTAGGTCTGCTTGTGCTGAAAGGTCACAACCCAGTATAGTTCGATGGGTCACGGAGGTACACAAACCATCGCATCACCTGATGGCGCAGTCTCCACGCAATGGACAACGTCGCATTTCTTTTCGACGTTGACTGTTTTATCTCATTCTTCATAAAGCGATATTCGTATAAACGTGTAGCGTAACATTATGTAAATTTCACTTATCCATGTATGTGTATGTATGTATTTTCAATATTACTTTTACTCTGCATTTTTCGAAGCGTGCCTGTTCAGTACCAGATTATAATGTTTGGCCGTCAATTTAGGTAACGCTTTATTTGTCTTATCTATGTAGCTAACTTGCATCGGGATTTAAATGTAAAGCCTGACCCATCAACAACACAAGTGTCTGGCTAAATTGCTATCCTTGAATCTAGATTCAAATGTATTTTGTAAATACACTCATTTTCCTGGTCAAGCGCTCAAGATGCGTAAAAGGACCACCGGATGGAGGATGTGAGTACCACAATACCTTTTACCGCTTGTACAACTTTTGTGATTCTTTGTTTGAGCATCGTGCTTCGTTGTACTTAACCTATTTAACAATGGTTTCGAAGTATAACATTGTTTACTACTTTTCCACTGCGCGCACGAGTGTGTGATCGTGCAGCACTTCCATGCTGTGCAACGAATACCGTACTAAATTTATTGGCCACCGACAGTGAGTTGCATACGTGTACACGCTGGAGTCTCACGGACATTGTCTAGGCCTGACAGTAACTTAGCCCACGTGCAGTCTCTGACTGTGCGGCACTTTGCCTGGATCAGGCTTGTGCTTTCATACCATATCATATCACTGCCATTGTTATTTTCATTTGCCACATCAGTCTAGCCTTGTGCAACCTGACAGTAACTTAGCCCACGTACAGTCTTTGTGCGGCACTTTACCTGAATCAGGCTTGTGATTTCATGCATGCAAACTTTTCCACTGTTACAAGTCTTGCTGAACCTTTCTTTTCTCCACCTGATGACGGCAGACAGCCAGAAAGGAGTTATGTGTGTGTGTGCGTTGTGAGCTTTTGTTCGTGTTGTTGCTTCTTTATTTGATTTTGCTTTTTGACGTTTGCAGGACTAAAAACATGGGAATGGGTAGTACAACTCAATTGTTCGCGAATGTCTCAGACTCGACCGATTGCAGCACCTCATCTTGTCCGCCCTCTGCCAATTCCGACGAATCAGTCCCAGAGGGGTATTTGATTCTTACGTTTGATAAAACAAAGCGTGCCAAATTAAAAACCGCAGTATTTGCCGATGTTTCCGATTGCCAGGATGCTGAGGAGTGAGTTTACGAATCATTTAATCGCTTCGTATTTGCTTACCCGCACTATGTATTTAAAGAACGAGTGGCTGTCTCCGTATTTTTTCGATATGATACTTATCTTTTGTGTTTTGTCCTGGTGGAGGTACGAATGGCATCAAGTTCTGTGTTTGTTATGATCTCATTGCAATTCACGGTTAATCACGACCTCCTTAGCTTCGTGAATTCCAATACGCTGCTCCAACGAACCAATTTTATTACCATCTCCTAAAACTAATCATAATCGTCTCGCTTTGAAAATAATCAACTTCATCTTTTCTGTTTTCCAATTTCCGCGTTTTTAGATGAATGGAACTGGTTTGTGATTTGTCATGCTGCTAAGTAGGTTAGACAACCACTCACAGTGTTGTATACTGACGAATGACTTTTCGTTCAAACTCGCATGGGGATGACATTGTTGTTGTCTGTGAATATTTTGTTCATTTTGCATGATGCATGTGGTATTTCGGTTATCCTGAGTTTGTACTTTTTTAAAATCCGTTTTCATCGCATTCCTCCTTGCACAGCATAGTCGCGATATTAAACAAACATTGCCTTAGTGCCAGTGGTTTCCACTGATGCAAATGGTTTATATCGTTTTATTGTTTGCAATCTTGTAGACCTTCTGTTGTTTGCTGCAGAGCCTCTATACTCCATCTACCGCTATTTTCATGGAATCGCATTCCCAACTGCCGTGCCAAACGTTTTGAACAGATGAGTATGTATGAAAGCACAAGTCTGATCCAGACAGAAACTGCACGTGTGCTGAGATACTGTCAGATTGCCCAGGCCTAGACAGATCTGACAAAAGAAATAGAGAAATGGTAGTGAGACTCTAACGTGTTTCAGCATGCAGCTCAGTACCGGTGGTCAATCAATTTATCACGGTGTTAGCCGCACAGCACGATTGCACACCCGTGCCTGAGTACTATATTGCGACAACAACGCCTGAGATAGACACATCCTGAGGCGCTCAGACGCTGAACTAACCAAGATGACCCTATCGCCGACCCCGCGCGGAATGGCGTTGTCGCCGCTGAGGACAAGTGAAGACTTGGCTCGCCATCGTGAGACCGGATGTGGAGCTGCTGGGTCTACGATCGGTATATGGTTGGCGCGTGTGGGACCATACCTGGTTTAGAACCATGGAAGAGCAGTTCAAACATGCACTTAACAAATGCTTTCCGGTTGTTTTGTAAAGGCAATCCACCGTTAAATGGAACCCGTTCATCTGAATGGCGATCATGTCAATGGTTGGACTGTCAGTATCACGGCGATAGTCGGCCAAGTCGAAACGAGTGCCCAGATTCTTTCTGAGGTGTGCTTGAAAACACCCACCACTACCAGGATTGATTCGTAAGGAACACAGGCGTGTGTAACTGTGAATGGAAGATGGGAGAGGAACAGATGAGTAGAGACATATCACTTCCCTGTTGATGTGTTATAAGAACGCTGTACAATTAACAGCCAACTTCTCATTCTACTCAAAGTGACAGTCACGCTGCTCCCACACATTTCGGTAACCTCAGGGTCTCATGACAGTGTCTGATCACGCACCCCGGTGGTTTTGTGACAGTAAAACATTGCTACATGTTTCGTATATGGGAAGACTGTGGTAAATAGATTATAGAGAACCCAACGAGTAGAGAGTAAGAATATCCGAGATTTGGGATTTAAACAACTTGTTGAAAGGAAAAGGAATACTTTTATATATGGTTACGAGTTTATAATATAAAAAGACAGTACAACACAGACATAACGATATACGACATTCTCCCCGCTTCGAAATATGATAGCCGTCATTAGTTTTGGCTTGTTAAGTTGCGCCGCTCCACAGATCATATGGTCGGACGCGTTGTTGTTGTTGACGGATAAGTTCATTGAGACTATCGTTCGGTTCTGGGTTGCATGGAGTTTCAGAAGGCGCATTGTTCGGCTGTTCTTCCGGAACATCGGCATTCGGAATCATCGCATCGTGTTGCTGTCCAATGGATGCGAGTTGACGAAGCGATACCGACTCGTCATGACCGTTAAAAAAGACGTACCCTTGCATAAGTTGGATTGCGCAGTCAATCAGTTCCACCTCTTCTGCTAATGGCTTGTATTTACAATGTCGTAGATTATTGCGCTTTAACACTCGGCTTGCTTGTACTAGCCAGCTGGGTTTTCGCTTTTCGGTTGTGTTGAAACATGCTCTCATGTGGTGTAGAATTCACGCTAGGATGGTTGAAGTAACAAAAGCTGACGGAAAGCGGTCAACAAGGTGGATGGGGCGGACGTCCACACAATCTGGCTTCTGGTTTTCTAGCGGATAAACATGGGCGTGCTTGACAGCTAATATCGCGCGAATTAGGCATGCAGGCTGCCTGCAGAATCATAACAATTAAGGCATTACACAGTATGCAAGGATGCGTCAATTAATTCTGATTTTACCTTTCTTAACAAGTGCAGCGTCTATCATGGCCTGTGCACTTCGTAGCCAGCTTAAGAATGGTCTGTTAAAAGCGATTTTAACCTGATCCATATTTGTTTTTACACCCTTGGTCTGACAAATTTTCCTTGTCCTAAGCGAAGCATTACCAACAAACTGCTTTAAAACGTGGACTAAGTTACTGTTAAGTTGTCCCAGTCTAAACCGATAAAAGAAAAGAAGACAATTTCAGTGGGACTTCACATGTAGATCAACACCAGAGGCAAGTCAATATATCACGGTTATCTGCGCTGCACATAAGTACTGTACGATTACACATTCGTCCCTAGGACAGATCAGTGACTTCTCGTTTGGCTTCTGCATCAGAAAGACTAACAGTTTGTTCCATTGCAAATAGGCGCTCATGTACTTAGTCTGCCAACGCTGATTCTTCATGAGTGTTCCATTCAATGTCAGCTTATCTACTATGCACGGATGTGCAATCGTGCAGCATTTCTGTGCTGTGCGGCTAACATCGTGCTAAATTCATTGGCCAACGGTAGTGAGCTGCATGCTGAAACACGCTAGAGTCTTACTGTCATTTCTATCCCCCCTCATCACTGTCTAGGCCCACGTGCAGTGTCTGACTGTGCGGCCCTTGGCCTGGATCCGGCTTGTGCTTTCATACCATACCATATCTACTATGTGAACCATTGTTGAGGACTGCATACGTCATCATCATCATCATGGATAACATTAAACCGACAGCTTTTACCGAATATTTAACTGCCATACAACCACAGCAAAATAAAGCCCTAAGCTATGTTGAGTGGGGCTTTGAAAGAACTGTGACACAAACCTACATTGCACAAGAGCATGATCAGAATCTACGCAGATATTCCAAAATGAGCGGATGTCCTCCATCTAGCGCTGAGGGCGCAATATGATCGATTTTGGCCGAAGGCTGTCTTCCATCCAGTGAGCGCCAGGTTGCGCATGAATACCTTTTATAGTAAAGGGAAGTATTGCTAATAAACAATCGAAATTGTACACAGAATTGTATGGTATAGTATGAAAGCACAAGCATGATCCAGGCAAAGCGCCGCCCAGTCAGAGACTGCACGTGGGCTAAGATACTGTCAGGTTTCCCATGCCTAGACAGATATGAGGAAGAAAATAGAATTGTATGAACAGTTCGCCATTATTTGTTCGAATAAGAGCAAGCACACCATCTGTGACACAGATACCTCTAAACAACCTAGTTTGTCATTGATATCTCCCGCTACGATAACAATACCGGAGCTTTTCGTGCGTCTCAAAGGGGGTATAGCTCGTTCCCGTCGTCGGAATTGCTGTTGGTCGGGGCATAAGTTGCAACAAGAAACAAGTGTCTCTTATTAAGATTATCTGTTTCGTCTGTACGTATGTGTTGGTTCACCGTCTCGTGGGTTGTGGTTCAAGTTTCTGCTTCCCGTTTGTTCTAGTCTGCTAACTACGAACCATATTCATCACGCCACTGTCAAGTGCTCGTCTTGTTCACTTAGTTTTCTGCCTCACTAGCAAGCGAGCGGGCTTTGTTCCACTCGACATCAAGGTTGCGTTGTTTCGTTCCGATTGCTGAATTGATTTTTTTCGTGGTAGCATTTTTTCGCTTTCTGATGCTGCGCGGTAAGTTCATGCTAATACATTCAATCTTCAAATTACTCATTCGAGGTATAAATATATGTATGTATGTATGTATGAAAGCACAAACCTGATCCAGTCAAAGTGCCGCACAGCCAGAGACTGCACGTGGGTTAAGATACTGTCAGGTTGCCAGGTCTTAGACAGATATGAGGAAGAAAAAGGAACAGGAAATGGTAGTGAGACTCCAGCCTGTTTCAGCATGCAGCTCACTACCTCTGGCCAATCAATTTAGCACGGTGTTGGCCGCACAGCACGATTGCACATCCGTACAAATATAAGGTTGCTCAGAGTATATACTTTGTCGCTTCTAAGCATCATGAGCGCTTGTCCACGAATCACTTTTGTGATGCTGTATTTGCGCACCATGGTACGTTATACTTGTTCCATTTAATAGTATTAATTTTATCTTACATGCGTTCATTCTGTTTTTCTTTCGATATTACGATCGTATTTGTATTCTGGTTAAGTGTTTGTATTGCATTCTATGTTGTACCCTCGTGGTTCTAATTTTTGCATTTGTGCACTCATTTTCTTATTTTGCATGATTCACTTGCACCCATACTTTTTTATAAAAAAATTCGTTTAAACACTTACACTTATCTATTTTATACCTGCTAGCTACGACGATGATAATTACGCCGAAGAGGATCTAGACGATGGTTTCTTATTCGCAAACAACGAACCCAATACGTCCACCCAATCGGACGTGCCTAGTGCAAGCTCTAAAACAACCGGCGCCCGGGGTCAAACCGCGGAATGTTACGGTGAAACCGTTTGGGTTGGCGAAAATGAACCCTCGGAGAACCTTCAACCGTCAGCCCCCACCAACAACGGAACCACGACCCCCACTGTGTGTTCGCTGATCCGAACCAGTCCGCTTTCTAACCCCGTCGGTTCCCTCATTATCCAAAAATCCGCGGACCCGGCTTTCGACCGGTTCACCCCATCTTCGAAACTTGGCAGTCTAAACAATGTGATAAGTCCTAACAAATTGATTGGCCTCCCTCCTCGAGCCGCCGTCAAATCCCCCACTTTGTCTAAACCCCGTCCAATGTTACCCACGAAAAACCGATTTTTCCCCACCACCCGTTCGTATTATCACGACATTGAGGCGGACAATGAGAAGTATCCACGAAAGATGCTTCGATGTTTGGCGTGTGGAAAGTACTATCGAAATGTCTATAGTCTGCACCATCACATTTGCTTGAAGCGAAAAGATGTGTGGAAAAAAGGGGACGTTCCTTCGGAAGTGATTGATGGTCAGCTGGTCTATTTCTGCCCCACGTGTTGTAAGCCATTCAAGTGGCTAGGCAACCTGACTCGTCATTTCTACGTGCACACGGGTCAGAGGTTTTTCAAGTGTGACGTGTGCTCAAAGGAGTTTTTCTCCGCTTATCAGGTCAAGCGTCATATGAACTCACACACGGGGCGAAGATTCAAATGTGAAGTTTGTGATAAACCGTTTACGTGTAAATACGCATGTGCTTGGCATACACGTCAGCATTACGCATGTCCGAAATAGTCGGTTATTATTACAGACACACACCTATTATCCCCTGTGCTTTCTCCCCTCACTGCATTGCTGCTGCTGGAACTCTTAACCACTACCACCATCCGTTTGCCTTTTTTCGCCCTGCCCCCCGTTTATATTCAGCATTTCCGTTGGCTCAATCTGTCTCTCGCGTTTTCGTGTGTGATTATCCCTCCCCCCGTGGTGTTTTGAACAAATTGCTCAATGTACTTTATACTGCTACTCTCACCCGAGACGTGGTTCGAGTCCATTTTACTTATTTGTCTGTTCCGTGAACAAATTTATTTGTGTCTCGCTGCGTGTATGTGTTTGTGAGAGTAGAACAGTATTTTAGGTTGTGCACCCTTTTCTACTTATTTTTATACACACACAAACCACTTTCAACATCCGTCGCTACATACATATATCGCGTTTTGTTTCAACTGCCAGCGACGCCTTTCACATGTTTACTATTATTACTCGCTCGCTCTCTCTTTCGATATATATTCGATCTATTCCCGCATGCATGCGAGCCGCTTTCTTTTCTCTCTCTGTGTGTGTTTTGATTAGATACGACAATGTGTTTTTTTCCGCGAAATTAAATGTTCTTCTCGGTTCTCTCGCTTGACTATTTCGGGTTTTATTTCTCGTTTTCATTCGTCGTTCTGTTTCGCTTGACGGTTATTAATAAACATTTTGAGTCGGTTTGGTTTTTGGTATAGTGTTGGAGTTTCCGTCGGCCTGTGGCAGTGTCCAAACGATTATATGTGGGTGGTAAATTGTATAGTTCTGTTGGTTTGTCTTGCTTCAGAGAAAACTAGTCCGAGCTCTCACGCAGTTAAAGACGTTGCTGGCCAAACGGATTGTATGTATGAATTCACAAGCCTAATTCAGACAGTGCGCCGCACTGTCAGGACAGTGTTGCTATACAGGAGTGAATGTTTGACAGTTCGCTCAGATGTTAGGAGGCTTGAGGTCTTTGACCAACGTTGTCTGCGAAGGATTGCTCACGTACGGTGGCAACTCTGAGGTCAGGCGCCGCGTCTTAGGAAGCGACGGCACTAGCCTTCAGACAGCCATTAACCGACGTCGTCTCCGCTCGTCCTGCGCATGAAAGCCGAACGGTTACCACGCCGAGCGCTTTATGCGTCAGCTGGTACAGATTTGAAAAAAGTGGCTGGTGGTCACTCACTAACATGGAAGAGTGGCTTGAAAAGCCTCACTTCTGGTTTAGTCAGGGTTGGACGACTGCGCTTGCCTGGATGGGGTGCAAGAGACGGTTGCCCAGGCCTAGACACGGTATATGAACAGGAAAATGACAGTCAGACTGCAGCATGCTGCTCAATACCGGTGGCAAATCAATATAGCACGGCCGTCGCGCTGAGACTGGACCTTAACGTGGTTCGATGGTTTGTGTACCTCTATGACCCATTGAGCTATGCTGGTTGGTGCTCTTCGAGCACCTTCAGAGTCACTCATACCAGGAAGGTCAATGGATAGGGGTCAGATGAACACGGTCTCAACCTAACCCGCTGCCTTGTGGGTCAGGCTGTTTAGCCAAAGGCTTTGGTCGAGAACCCTAATAGTTCTCCTGTCTAGGCATGGGCGACGTGGCAGTATCTCAGCCCGCATACAACCATGACTATTACTACGAAACCCAATTCCATAGTGCATCGGCCGTCGCGCACGATAAACAGGGTCGCCTTATCTGCTGCATACAGCAGGGCGGGTAAGCGAAAACAAGCTACTGCTGGCCCTACTCTTCAAGCTGTTTCTGACCCTTCCCCTCCCCCATCCACTCTTAACAACTCTCCGTCTGTCAATCCCAGCTTTAGAAAAGACCGCTCTGAACATGTTAGAACATTTCCTGTTCGCGAATTTACAGATCACTTTCTGAAACCACGGACCTCTGCTCACATCGGAGCCATGAATGTCAGAACTCTCAGACAAATAGGCCAGCAAGCTGCATTGGCTCTTACCTCAGATAGTCTATCTATTGATGTTTGCTGTTTATCGGAAACGCGCTTATATGATCCGTCTATAATTACTGAACTTACTGCCCCAAACCTTTCAACTCGTTACTTTTTGCGCTGCTCTGGTGATTCTGTAGCTGCCATTTCAGGATAGGCGGGTGTTGGTATAGTGCTGAATTCGCGTGCCGAATCCTGTCTAATCGATTGGATTCCTTACAATAGCAGGATGTGCGCAGTTAGACTAGCCACTAATATTAGACCAAACTCAAAATCTTCTAATCAGAGATGCTTGTTTATTGTAGCAACTTACGCTCCGACTAACACCAATTCCGACGACGAGAAGAACGCCTTCTACGACGATCTTTATGCTCTTTTGCGACGTGCAAAAAGCTCCGATATTGTTGTCTTAGCGGGAGATATGAATGCCAGACTGGGTCGCTTAGATGCATCTAAATCACAATTAGGTGGCATGTTTGGTCTTGAAGGTCAGCGCACAGATAACGGTGAACGGTTTATACAATTCTGTGCACAATCTCGATTATTCATTAGCAGCACCTCCTTTCGCCATAAAAGATGTCAATGTGCCACATGGCGCTCGCCGGATGGAAGCCAACCTTCTTCCCAAATCGACCATATCGCCATAAGTACTCGCTGGAGAGGTTGCATTGAGGACTGCCGCTCCTTTTGGAATACCTACATAGATTCAGATCATGCTCTTGTGCGATGCAGGTTCTCGTTAAAGTTCTCCGGTACGAAGCCTTCGAATGGGAAACGCATTGTGGTCGAAAAATTCTCTCTGCCTGCAGTTCAAGACATTTATAGGACCACCTTGAGTAACTCACTCCCAGTTGCTCCGTGTGCAACTGCCGATGAAAGGTGGAACAAAATAGCTGGGATTATTCGAGCCGCCGCAATAACAGCTTGTGAGACTACACAATCAACCCAAAAGTCCCACTGGATTTCAAAAAGCTCTATAGAAATTCTTCACCAGCGATGCCAAATGCCACACGGTCCTGGGCACAATACAGAGCGTAGACGCGTGAGGAATGAACTTAAACGGAGCTTAAGACTAGACAGAGAAAAGTGATGGCTAAATAAGGTCGAACAAATGGAAATAGCAAATAGTGCGGGTAACGTGCGAAAACTCTTCCAACTTATTTGATCGACCGGGCCTACGAAAAAAGGAGTGAGTGAGAATATCGCTGAAATAGACGGTACTCTTATCACTAATAAGAATCGCCGCCTCTCACGCATTTTGAAGAACAATTCAGCTGGTCGCCTGCAACAGAATCATTCCCTCACTTGAGGCAGTGTGATCCTTGGCCTGTTAGCTTAGATCCCCCTAATGATTTAGAAATTAAAGCATGTATCGAATCCATGAAACGATTGTAAGCCACTGGCCCCGATGACATACCGCCTGTTTTGTTCAAAGAAGGTGGCCAAGTCCTAATCAGCACATTAGGCGATCTCCTCCGTGAAGTGTGGTTGTCAGAATCCGTCCCTCCGAGTTGGGGCGAATCGGTTATCATGCCTATATTTAAAAAAAGTTGTGCGAAGCTCATGCTCTAATCACCGTGGGATAAGTCTCACTCTCATCATTACGAAAGAGTCCCATGCTCTACCGACTGAGCTAACCGGGCGGTACAAACACAAACAAAACAAAACCACCTTTTCACGCTCATTTAACTCCTACGCACGGATGTGCACTCGTGCAGCATTTCTGTGCTGTATGGCTAACATCGTGCTAAATTGATTGGCCAACGGTAGTGAGCTGCATGCTGAAACACGCTGGAGTCTCACTACCATTTCTATCCCCCCTCATATGTGTCTAGGCCTGGGCAACCTGACAGTATCTTAGCCCACGTGCATTCTCTGACTGTGCGGCACTTTGCCTGGATCAGGCTTGTGCTTTCATACCATCATTACGAAATTATTAGCGTCCCTTGCATTGCTTGCCGAAATAGGCTGGCTTGCCGAAATACCTCCACGTGGTGCCAGCTGGGTGGGCTCGGTTCTGCGAGCTCAGCGAAAGGTTCCGCGGTGGTGTCTGAGGGTGTGGTGGGTTTTCGCCTGGCAAGCGTTCTCCCTATAAAAGCCACAAAAATCCAATGATGACATCACGACGCGGCGGATGTGACTCGCCGCTCCAAAAGTCACTGCCCCTTGTCCTATCCAAGGACATTGTATGATGCAAAATGGGCGTATGAACCGCTTCGTCGGTCACCGGCCACCGATAGGTACGAACCTCTCTCGCTCCACTGCCTTGTGGGTAAAGGCTCGGGGTGGGACCCCCTAAACGAAATCTCCCCTACTTCGGTGTAGGCAACCGGGTAGTATCATGCCTACGTTCAACGATGCCGATGACAACGCTTTGTACCCCCTTCTCGCTTTGTACATCTCATTGTTTATGTTGAACGGCACTATATCTGTATCAGATTGTGCAAATATAATAATAATAATTGTCCTGACTCCTGTGTGAAAGTTAAATTCACGCGATTCTTCACCGTAGACACGAACCCGTGCCCTTGTAGAGCTGTAATAGGCTCTGATTAGGTTGACGAGCTTTAATGGAACCCCATCCGCTAGCATGATGTCCCATAAACAACCACGGTCTACGGAGTCGAAGGCGGCGCGGAAGTCAATAAAGCAAGCTATTGTTTGCTGTTGATACCGTGCACGGTGCTCGAGATCCTGCGTAAAGTAAATATTTGATCTACGCAACCCATCCCAGGGCGAAATCCACCTTGGTTAACTCTGGTGCGCAGATGTTCTTTCGGCGGAGAACCGATTAAGCAGGAGCGTTGCAAACACTTTAGCAGCGGTGTCGATTAGACTTATTCCGCGGTAATTGGAGCACACAGATTTATCTCCACGTTTCGGCAGTGGTAGAATGATAGACATCCCCCAGTCTGATGTGAAAGTGCAATTATCGCGAAGTGAGGTATAGATCAGCCTTAATAGTAATCACATTTCCGAATGTACGTGGCACGTGCTTGCCGTTATAGGGATTCGATTCGGTGTATGTGATTTCAAAGATTGCGTTTGCCTTACCAAGTAAATGATGATGTGTTTACACCACTCTGCATAATACAATAAAAGTGACCAGTTTCGTGTGAAAATTTAGCGGTGCCCTAATGTGACAACGCACAAACTTTGCGATATTTTGTGTATTTGACATATCAACTGCAGTTATTGACTTTCATCGATGCCTCTGGATTCCCGCAATTTGCTTAGCTTCCTCCCAACAGTTCAATCACACTTAACCTGGAAACTCGTTTAAAAGCGTAATCCAGCTTTACGTGGTAGGCGGAAATGCGGTGGATAGACGTGTCTTGCTTCGTTCAATGATTAACTCTGGTCATGCTACGTAGTTAATGGACCCGATTTGCATAATCACTGTGTGGTACTATGTCTGCACTGTCTAGAGAACTTGCGTTGTTAATGTGTATTTATCCGCCAAGCGGGGCGCAAACCACTACTACTACATTAGCAGTTCGAATCTACTGTGGTGTGCATTCGAAGTAGTTGCTCAGCATGTGCGATGGTCCCTCTGGGGCGTGGAAAGAGAAATTTGCTTTCAATCCACTCATTTGATCGAGAAGTGCTGTGTTCTGATTGGTCGCCAACGCTCATTTGTCCTCTGTGGGCGCTAAAAAGACGGTTAAAAATACAGAAATGCTCTTGACATTTACCGTACGAGTTGGGAAGAATTTGTATCAAGTGTCAATGTATTGTGGTGATCACATTCCCATCCCTTACACACCACTACCGGTTTCAGGCTGTTTGCCGTCATCAGGTGGAGACAGTAAGATCAGGTTCAGTGAGCCTGGGAACAGTGGAAAAGCGGTAAACAAAGTTAGATTTGTATGTCACTGTTATATAGGGTTCTTACAAAGAATCACGATGTTCAAATACGGAATCACAAAGTGATTCCTGGCCAAGCGCTCGAGGCGTATATAAAAGACCAAAGCATTGAGGTGCTCACATCCCCATCCCTTAAACACCACTACCGGTTTCTGGACCTAAAAACATTGATCTTGACACTTCTTCCGTTCGCGCGTGAAACGCGACTGCTCTTCTGTACCGTTGTACACGTTTGGCTACCACGATAAAATCTTCATTGTCCTGTGCGGTTTCTCCTACCTTTGTGGGACGATATTGTAGTAGTAAGTCTATTACCAATTGGTGAGCCTTACTTGATACACACCATTCGTGTATTTTTACGGTACGTCAATTTTCCCGATTTAAATCGACGTTATTTTTTCAGGTAATTTTTCGTCTTATATTATCGTGCATTTTTGCATCGTTTTCCCCTAACGAGGTTTACCAGTTAGAAATTTTCTTTTCCCTTATCCTGTTTAGCGTGGTCGATACTAAACGCGTTGTACTTACCTCGACGATCATCACAATACCCAGTTTCATTCCACATGACCTGGAGTATTGGTTTTATGTTTTAGAAACTTAATTCAGTGCTAAAATTACCGCCGATGACTCAGCGACATTTTTGCATTTAACGCAGAAACTCCTCACTGATGTGTTGATACAGGTACGCGACGCAGTCCTGGCTGCCCCCATAGGTGACCGCTACCGTAGCGTCAAACTAGCCGTGATTTCCCGCATGGTCCCGTCAGACCGATCTAGGCTACAGCAGCTGTTCAGTAACTTGGAAGTTGTCGGCAAAAAGCCATCTACGATCAGCAATAGAGGAAAATATTTGTAGCTCAGGATGTGGATGGTGTTCAACTTGTGTTCGTCGAGCTTGCGTAGTTGTTCTTGGGCGTTTCGTCATCAGGCTAGATGACATCATCAGCAAAACTTCTTTCGAAGCGTCTTGTAGTTGGAATTCGTTGGTTATTATACGGTTTGCCTGTCCGTTCACGGTCACTCCCGCGGATTGGTCGAGTTCATGTTATGCCTTCTCCGTAAGCGGCTTCTCATTGGTCCATATGTTGCAGCCAGTGGAGATGCTGGTTAATTGAATTTGTTGTTGAGTGCCACGCTTCCAGGAATTCTCACGCCCGTCGGTCGTTTCCTCTGGCTAATATTCATATGCGGTCCCAGTTGAACTGATGCCTAAATTGATCAATATCTATTGAGATCAGTAAATTCCGGTTATGTCTGCGTACGGCCAACTGCTGTTCATGTAGTCTTGTGCTGAGTTTTGCGGCCTGTTTGTCCGACGTAGTTCTTTTCGCAGTCTGCATGAAATCTTGTGAATCTTGTAAAAAACACCAGACGCTGGAAAGCTTTAGTGGAAGAACAGCTGCAACCTATGAACAACTCTTTTTCCTACACGAGTGCCAACGCAGAATCCTGACCCCGAAATCCTTACAACGACGACTCCCAATCAACAATCCACGTGCATGGAAACTAATGGAACATCAATACCGATAATGGCTGGGAATGCTCATTTCAGATGCACACAATCGCTTGAAGAAATACGCAGACATAATCAACATTGAAAGACAAAAGTGTGAAGACCGATTTGGACCTTAACTAACGCAACGTTTAGAAAACGCCATCACAATAACGACCCGAAAAGCCAACAAGCGACGTGACCTGGAAAACAAAATTCACAATATCACTCCTTATCAGGACAATACCAGCGGGGAACTTTGGGTCAAGAACCTATCCAACAGACCCCTTACTGAGAACGAACAACGCATTCTCGGACGCGGCCTCAACTTCAGCTTGAAAGACGCTGATCACACTCAATTTGTGGCTAATTTGTAGTCGATATTTTATCCGCACTTACCAGGAACATAGAACATACCTCACTCAGTAAACAGGAAATCAAAGCATTGAACAAGCTGAAACGAGACCAGAACATCGTTATACTTCCCGCTGACAAAGGAAGAATGACTGTCGTAATGAACAAGGCAGAATATATCGAGAAAGCTGAATAATTACTCCGTGACACAACAGCATACAGACGGATAAACGAAGACCTGACAAAACGACTTGAAAAGAAAATCAACGCAACCTTGAAGAAATTGAAGTTCATGG
>JACCGJ010020437.1:0-10322 GCA_013407085.1 Atriophallophorus winterbourni
GTGTGACCTCTGTATCACGTGTCAAGACCCGGTAAGCGTTGATTCTGTTTCGGGTAAATGCATATTCTGCGGGTTTCACCACCACGTGTCATGTGATGTGAATTTGACTGATGATTGCGTGAGACTTGTAAACGATGAGAGATACCCATCCGTTTGTTATGTGTGTGCTAGCTGTAGACATTCCAAGAAAGATGTCCGCAACAACAGTAAAAACTTGACGGTTGGTAAAGAGCCTAACGAAATGGAGAGTAGACTGTCACATCTGGAAAATCAGTTTGCACAAATGAGAAACTCAATTGAGCTACTGATCTAGCCAACAACGAAGGCTCCAGAACATTCAACCTCACCTTTAAACACCACTTGTACAACTAAATATTCCGAAATATTGCTACAAGATACCAAAAAGAACGATAGAATCAAGTCAAAACTAAAGCCCTCCTCATCAAGTGTTGTGTTCAAGAAACCAACCTCAAAAAACGTTTCACTCAGCATTATCTGTGCCAATGTGCCAGAAGCAACTGAAACACTATTGTCAACTAGACAGCAGCATGACTTAGCTAAATGGTCGGAACTGTGCACTAGGATGAGCATAAAAACGACCACTCCGGTTTCACTGACCCGCTTGACACGTGCTCCCAAAGCGCCGCATCAAGACAAACCGAGACTGCTCAAGGTAGTGTTGCGAAATGAAAAGGAACTAGAAGATGTACTATTATCAGCATATTTGTTGCAAGATGGTAAAGAGAATACATCACGTATCTTTATTGACATACCCTGGTCAGAACGGGTAAAATCGGCACTAAACAGGAACACTGGGAAAGTAAACGAGCGTGACAGACGTAGTCTTATAATCCTGAACGTTCCTGAAGCTGCTGCCAGTTCAGACGCAAAGTTCAATTCGAAACACGATATACTACAATGGAAATTTATTAGCGATACTATCCAAACGAACAATACTGCTGTTATTGATACTTTTCGGATCCCGACATACCCGAAATACGAGAGTAACGCTCCGCGCCCCCTTAAACTGACACTGCTGACAGACAGTATGGCTGATACCGTTCTTAAACACTGGAAGCAATTTCGTTACAATTTGCCCCGAGAGATTAAAATAATTCCTAGACGCCTCGAAACTAATGACAACCCGGATGATCCCGACTGTCTAAATACTGTGCAGAATGAAAAATCCAAACCTGGTGAAAAAACGGAATTCAGCCGACTCTATCCGAGTCGGCGAAGTAAATTACTTTTCTGTTGATTCCGACCGAGCCGTTCCGATATTTCTGTCTCACGAACCGTCTTTGCTGTCAACATCGGTTGTCAAATTTTTGTATACGAATGCCAAATGCTTGACAAATAAATTACACGAATTGACTGAACTAACTACCACACACTCACCAGACGTGATTGCCATAACTGAGACATGGTTCCATCCAACTTTAACAGACAACGAAGTAGTCATTGAGGGTATGTCTCTACTTCGTCGCGATCGCCTGGCTCGAGGGGGCGGTGTTGCTCTATATCACGTTCAGAGTTTGTCATGCCAAGAGATCACTGATGAAGACTTACAACTACAAGACACACTGTGGTGTTCCCTGAATGTAACAGCAGAAAAAGAAAAATGTACAGTGGGTGTGATTTACCGCTCGCCCTCCGCAGATAAAGCCTACAATTCAGCATTAATTGCAAACATACGCTTAGCGGCTACCAGATACGGCGGCAGACTTCTTCTGATCGGAGATTTCAATTTGCCGAACTATAAGGGAAATTCAGTCTACCCAGAAAACTCCTTGAATGCTTTATTTCAACAGTTGCTGGAGGACATTCTACTTTACAACCATATTTTTGACAATACCCGATTTCGGGGTAGTGATACGCCGTCTATCTTGGACTTGATACTGACAAACGAAGAGTACGTGATTGAAAGTCTCGCTTATGAAGCTCCTATGGGACACAGTGACCACTTAGTTATCACGTTTGATTATATTTGTCAGGCAATCAGAACAAGTGACACCAGCAAGTTGATTAGGAAAATTGACTTTTCACAACTTAATACTACTCTGAAGAATGTCACAGACCCTGGTCTCGAGTCCGACAGCGTACAAGGTCAGTGGCAATGGATGGCAAACGAAATTAAAATTGCAGTTGAAATGCACTCTCATTTTGTTCCGAAGGTGCGGAAAAGGCGATACACGTTTAAACTGAGAAGCCGAACACGGAAATGGTTGACTATGCGAAATGCTGCATGGCGGGCTCACCGACTTGATAGCACTGCTGAAAGTTGGGAAACATTCCGTTTGCTGAGAAATAAGGTAAACAAACTTGTTGTTGACGACAAATTGATTTATCAAAAACAATTACTCGACAAAATGGAATCAAACCCAAAAATTCTCTATCAGATCATAAATAACCGGTCTAGAGTAAAACCAGGGGTTGCCGCCCTAAAGACATGTGATGGAATAACAACGACAGCATCGCAATCAGCCGAATTTCTAGCCCAATTCTTCTCCACTGTCTTCAGTCCACCGAACACCGTAACCAGTCCTTTGACCTCCGTGATCTCGCCAGAAAACGTTTTACAGCAACTAACTTTTAGCTCGGACAGTGTCCTCCGTACATTGTTAAAGCTCAACACGAAAAAGTCTCCTGGAGCTGATGAAATTACCCCGCTGATCCTCAGAAGCTGTGCCTATTCTTTGTGTACACCGCTTACCTACTTATTTAACCTCTCTATAACCCAAGGTTTTTTTCCCTGTGAATGCAAGACTGGTATCAGTACCCCCATCTACAAAGGAGGGAACCGTTCTGAAGTATCCAATTATCGACCAGTAACACTACTACCGGTGATCTCTAAAGTGATGGAGCGCCTCGTTGCAAACAGCATCACAAATCACCTGGAAGATAATTGCTTGCTCGCAATCGAACAACATGGCTTCAGAAAAAGACACTCTTGCCTTTCAAACCTTCTCCTTGCCCTCGATGACTGGACACAAGCTGTGGACAAAGGTTTCCCCATACATGCTTGTTATCTGGATATGTCCAAAGCATTCGATCGTGTTAACCACAGTTTGTTACTACAAAAAATAGAGCAATGTGGCATCAAGGCCTCATTACTAGCCCGGTTGGAGGATTATCTCCGTGACCGTGTTATTCGAGTAAGGGTTGATGGTGCTTTGTCACGGCCCATTACAGTAACAAGTGGAGTGCCGCAGGGATCGGTGCTTGGACCAATTCTTTTCTTGCTCTATGTAAACGATTTACCAAAACTTGGTCGGTGCAAAATCTTGCTATTTGCGGATGATATCAAGTTGTGGACACAAGTACGCACAACTGAGGATTGCAGACAGCTTCAGCTGGACCTCAATGTCTTACAGGAATGGTCGGTTAGAAATGAACTTCCTTTCAATGTGAGAAAATGCAAGGTATTGTCAGTTGGAAAACCCTTCGAGTTCTCTTACACCCTTGGTTCCCATACTCTTGAAATAACTGACAAGGAGGAGGACTTGGGTGTGTGGGTGAGCAGCACGTTGAAACCGTCACACAATGTTAAGGCTGTCTACGAAAAGACGTCAAAAGTATTGCTTCTGCTGAAACGCGTGTTTGGGAGTTTCACGAAGCCGACTGTTCATCGAATAATTAATACCTACTTGAGGCCCACCATGGAGTATGCGGTTCAGGCTTGGTCACCCTGGTTAAAGAAAGACATCAATCTCTTCCAGCGAATCTATCATCGGACCACGAAGCTCGTGTGCGGCTTAAAACACAAACAATACGAAGATCGTATTGCAAACCTCAACCTCTTCGACTCTCCTTACCGACGTCTTAGAGGTGATCTGATCCTAATGTTTATCATATTGCATACCCCCAGCCATCCCCTTAATACACTATTCACACGACAACCACCAAGAACCAGCCGGAGTCATGAGTACACAGTACTAATTCCCGACTCGCGACTGAACTGTCGGAGATATTTTTATTCTGTACGTGTATGTTTCACTTTGAACTCCATACCCTCGAATGTTGCACATGCACCCAACTTGGACATATTCAAATCCAGCTTAGACAAATTCCTGTCGACCCATCCGAACATTGAGACTATGTATTCCACAACCTAATAACTTTGAACTCACACGTCAAATCATCTCGACCCCATGGACATATATGTGCCATTCCACTGAGTGAAAACAGTTTCTATCATTTGGATTTTTACCTGATTCCCGAACTGTTCAGTGAGCAAACAAATCCCGTTTTTACTGAGATATGTTATTTGTAAATTTCCATAATTTTCTGTGGTTTTTGTAAAGCTATATGCTTTTTAGACCATTAAAATTGAATTGAATTGAATTGAATTGAAAAAATAGGAACAGTATTTCTTCAAGCACTGAGCCTTGTGGAACACCGCTAGTGACATCGATTTTCTTCGATAATAGACCGTCCACACAAACTCTGATGTTCCTGTTGCTGAGATAATCTCTTATCAATTCCTACAGTCTTCCAACAATACCGTGTTTCTTTAGGTTTTTCATGAGTAAATTATGATCAATTCTGTCGACAGCTTTGAAAATGTCCAGGTAGGATGTATGAATACAGCTCCCAGCAAATACAACCCTCGTCCAATCGTCTAAGATTGTCAGCAAATTTCCAATCGTAATCGATTTCTCATATGCACCATAATCCGAAGCTCTTATATAGACTCGTATACGATATAACGAATATTAAACCTGAGTCTAATCCCTAAGAACTTCGCCCGGCTTCATAGAATCCATTAATAAGACCGCAGACCTGTTAGCATACTTTTATGCCGGAGTTTTTGCGCCAAGATCCACGGAGCCTGATCAGGAACCAATAAGTCGACATGACCGACCGACCTTGAGTGAAGTATTGAATACTCCGATGGTGGTAGCGCAGCTACCGGTGTAATGATGTCTCTGATAATGTTAATTGTGCTAGGATTTTCTTCCGATAATTTTCGATTCAGATTCCTTGTGGATTAACTTACAACGTAAGCCAAAGACGCAAAACGTTATTCAGCATCTGAATCGTTGAGACGTTGTAGTTCCTTATCGAAAATGGTAACTTCAATAGGTGCGATTGCATACGCGATAAACAAGCAGTGGGAAGCCCATTTTTGTCAACAACTTGAACGGCAGTACGGGATGTACATGTGATCTCGTGGCTCATGAAAGAGTTTTTCGATGACAGATCTATTTTTCTCACATCATATTTAAACATGAAGTACCACATACCATTTAAGACAATTTTCGGAACATATTTTCAGTAATTCTGATAAATCCATCTATATAAAGTGTGAGAATCTTCTGGAACTCAAGGTTATTAAGACCAAGGTGTGTATATCAGCATGGAAACGAGTAAATCACGGCTTATTGGAACATCTTATATCCACCTATGCAAACTAATAATAGTATGGATGTTTCATTTGTATTCAGTAGCGATACGTGATTGTGTCTATCACGAATCAAGATACGGAACTGCTGTGATCCTTAAACACAACTCATCTCAATAGACCACTGTTCGTCGTCGTAAGTACTCATGATGATCGACGGCTAATTATACAAAGCTGTCATATGCCATAGTAATCGGAGTTTCGGAGTTCAATTTACTACATAATAATCGAAGATATTTCAAGGTTTTATTGATGTAATAATCAAATAATTTACTGTTGCCATAGATTACAAATAGCGGAAATGCATAAAAATAACAAAGTTTTTTGTAAGCATGTAAAGTCAGATATTCTATTCAGGTGCGAGGTTGGGTTTGGTCAACATATACATGTCAAATTCCGCTTCGAACATGTTCAGGTTTGATGCACAAATGATGTGTGGGGGCAGAGAGTTCCATATAAAAACAACCTCGGAGACCGAAGAAAAATCTTCGAAAATGAGATCTTGATTGTGGAATAGTTAACTTGTAGCAGTGAGATCTGCTACCACGTGCTTCTTGCTGATAGCACAAGTGTTTAAGTGGATGAATAACTTCATGCAGTATGTTTAACAGCAGGATCGATTTCATGCTAAGATGGCCACAATTGCGCGAATAAGATCGAATATTTCTTTGAATATCAAGTCGAGTTGACGTCATATACAAATCCAGGTACGTAGTAGGCCTATAGAAGTAATGTTGATATTGTGAAAATTAGAGAGCTGGTGAAGATATGACGATCGCTGAAATCGGTTAATTATCTTTGACCATAATTAACTTTCCCTCATCCAGTGTGGTGAATGTTCTCATATAGCTAAGGAGCTGTATTGGTTCAAGCACGGAACTTTGCGGAACACCGCTAGTGACATCGATTTACTTCGACAATAAGCCTCCTCTGATCGATATCGACCATGGATCTACTTCACAAAAGCATGAGGTTTTCATGCTCCGCAGCTTTCAGAATGACTAAACAGTCCGATTTTGGTGTAACAATCTCACCCGCGGCGCTCACAGCGATGGACAATACCCGGTCAATCAGCATCAGTTGAGTGCTGACGGTGTGAGCAACGATCAGCAGCTGAGAACAATATCTGCTCATCCCCGGCTCGCATGCGACACTTTACACAATTCCTCCAAAGTAAGCGGTCAGAAGCAAGTTCTTCCCAACTCGTGAGGCCAGTGCCAAGAGCTCTCGTATTTCATTTGCTCTTCTCTGGTTTGCAGATGACACGTTACTGTATCCAAAGTGAGCAGTCGGGAGCATGTTTTTCCCAAATCGCACGGTCAATGTCAACAGCTATCACATTTGTTTTGCAAACGTCTTTGTATCGCAAGTATGGTTTCACCAATGGTCGAGTTCCTGATATCAACTCACTACAGATTAGAACTCGTAACGCGATGGTAATCGAATATGTAAAGTTCGACCTAAACTGCGTGTGTGTAATAGTTAATCAAAAATAATCGAGGTTTAATTTTGATAGAGGTTTTTATATCCCAACGTGTCAATTATTCATCGGTTAATCAGGATAGCGTCCATCTCTACATACTGGATTTCGCTCACACACTGCAGCTGTAAGTCTTCCCGCTGTCAATAAGTATATGCAATTTGCTGAATGCCCAAAATAACAGAAAAATAAAAATAGTTTAGCATGAGATAGAAGTGAAAGAGTAGCCATCAGTTGGCACGATGTAAATTAAATAATCCGATTGAATTCACGAATAATTCCCAGATTGACTACTCAATGAAGTATTCAATTCATTCGGCTACTTATATTCAACAAGTAGTCAAAATAGACAAGGATGAGTGCAAACAGCACGAAACCGGTCGTGGGGTGTGAATGACGGAAAAGCATGCAAATGAATACTTTGTAGTCAAAATGGAATTCGAAATTCAAATTATGAAGAGCGCTAAAATTGTCTCCGAATGTAGTGTTTTCGATGTGAACATTGAGCAAATTAACATATATTAGGAAGTTGGTCCTCATGAGTAATGAGCAGTAGTCACAAATATGGAAAACAGATTTTTAACCACGTTAACATTGATTTCAGGATCAATTGTATCCGAAGAGAAGACCTGAAGAGGAATTCAGGCCGGTTGGACAACCACAACAGATGTTGCTGGCTTCAGCTGCATTGGTCAGGCATAAAACGCTACTCAAATTTGCCAGTCCCGAGTATGATTCCTATTGCGAGTGGACATTCGGCAGTCAGTTGTACATGCTGTAAGTCGTATGATTACTCTTTTGATGACCACGGTTCCGAGTCTATTAAAACCAAGGTTATGCGCTGCTCATGAGACTAAACAAGAGCGAAACTCCAGTCTAGCGACTGCCTTTTATAGTCTCGTGCTGAGCTTTTCCACTTGTGCGTAATGTTTCAAAGCATCATGAAGGTTCGATACGATCAGCATTCGCGTCCCTTGATACAGCGTTGGCTGATGAAACGAAGCCTATATAAGGCCCAAGCATAACCGCAATGCTTAGTTGCATTAACATAGAACACAAAGAAATGAAAAGCGATGTTAACTCGACGCTCAAATCTAAATTTTAGAATCAGGAGGACGCGTTGATCTTAGTTGTTCGAAATGATTTGACAGTGTTTCGGTTCATAGCTTTATTGTTTCATCTGAAATTATTTTATGAAGCATGATCTCAAGGATTACAACTTCGCCTTTCTGGAAGCCTTTCGGCACAACTGCCGATGATGATAGCTAGAACTCCGATTTTAATGATTGATTGAGCGAATTGAGGATTAATAATTCATTCGTTCTGTATAACTGAAGCATATCATGTTCTCGTGAAGTTACCCACCTTCAGATGATTTCTGCGTCACTAACGTCGATCTCTTGCAATTCTTGTGGGACCCGATTTGTTGAGAATTTAGGATTTGTTGTTGTAAGATGTATCGGAGCCTGCTGCTCTCAAGTTGTGTCTGAATTTTGCGTTGAACTTGGCGAGATATATCATACTCCATCGTAGCTAATGTGTAGGGGATTTCCCAATGCATATCGCATCTGCACACGGTGAACAGCGTCATTTCTCGTTTTTCAAGGTCAATTATGGAGGATGATTTCATCCACCGCACAAGTTCCCAGGCTTTACCAATCATCGCGGGTTAAAATTGTGACGAGTATTTGGAAACCACTCGAATATTATCAAATATGGAGCCCTGAATAAATTGTGGTATATTTTATCACGTCGTGTAAGCCTTGATCGAGAAACAGACAGTGATCCTATATTTGAATAGGGCAGTCTTTCGCGTTTGTCTAGAGGTTTAGATACGAATTTCACGCATGCGTTCGCCGTAGGGATTCCAACGACTTTATGCATTTTTGGAATATTAGCCCAAGCTTTATTCACATGTGCCTACACTCATGTGGATGGGGTTAACCTGAAATGGCTTCAAACCAAAATACCTATTTGCATGCATTCCGATCTTATGAACCTCACAACCGGATTCCTGTGTTTACACTCATCAGGCGAGCGCTGAATTACTACTCGTTCATTCCACAATTCTCACTTGATTACAGTTCGAAAAAACCCGGGCTCGCAATCGAATGTCTTTGTGATGTAACCTCAGATTTAACTGCAACCAGATTTAGCGATTGAACTGATAATTACTGTCCAATGGCCACAATCAAGCCAGTTGTTACGCGTAAGGACAGCGCAATGCCGGCGATTCGGAAGAATTATTTCTAGCGTCGACACACATCGTTCAACCCTCAGGTCAACACGAAATTAACGCTAATCTTGTTGCCAACGCTTCAATAATCACGGTGATTGGGCCAATAACCAGACTGACGACGCAATCACCAAAGATCTTTGAGGATGATTTTCGGTCAGATGTTTAATCTTCCTATTTTGAGGTTTGAATAGATCGATCGGTTTGAACATTTTATATCCGCCTACGCATACTAATAATAGTATGGATGTATCATTTGTATTAAGCAGCACGAATCAAGATACGGGACTGCTTTAATCATTGAACACATCTCATCAAGATGCGCTCATCAATCGTTGTGCTGCTGACCGATGCTTTCGTGCTTCTGAGTTGTTGGGATGGAGTCCGACCCCCCAGCGCTTTCTTTGTCAAAAGCCACTGAATATGGAGTCGTTACGACTCTGTGAGTCGCGTGATCACGGCTTTATTTAGTTCCACGTGTGTACGTGGTTTTTCAAACAAAATATCTTGAACTAAGTGTCTCCCGGAGCTTGTTAAATGTGACTTCCTGTTGTGACGCTTTCGGACCACTGCCGGCGCATTCTCTTGAAGAAACATTGCTGAATGCGACTCGCACTTTCACTTAATTTGTGTTTCCCCCCTCCTTTCAGAGTCGCCTGGTGGCTCCATCAGTTTACTCCCTGGCAATGTTTAAAGTGTCTCGAAATCAATTGCTTTTGTGATTCCTTTCAACAGAACATGTATTTCTTCTATACTGAGTAGCTTTTCCCTTGTGACATGCATTCATGAAGCACCTCACACGGATGTTTACAGTTATCAATGCCATTGAAAATCCTTATCTGTTGCCGGAATTGGGTTCACAGCGCATACTGAGCGCTACTTTGAAAGGAAGTATGGGCAACGTGTGGAGTCCTTACAAAATGCTTTGTGAAACCATCCTCGAGCTCTACGGTTCGCGCATAACGAACCTTCATAGGCGTTTAGAAAGATGTAGAGAATATGTCGGACAGCAGTTTAATCGCCATCTTTCGGCATCATCATCATAATCAGAGACAGCATTTCACCGGTAGCATGTACCAAATGCTTAACTGCCACACAACCATGAAAAAGTAAAATCCTAAAAGATGGGGAAGGGAGGGACTTAAATAGCTACGGATTTTATAGAAGAGTAAGCACAAACAAACTGGGAAGAGTTACCTTCA